>CANUEX010007621.1:0-101473 GCA_948099535.1 Jatropha multifida
TATAATGGGCCAACTTGTAGAATATTTTCATGTAATTATGGTGTTGAAATCAGAGATTAGGCTTACTACGGGCCTCGGGGGCCTTAAGCTTACCCAGGTCCTAGTGCCGGTCTGGCCCACGGTTTTGGGTCATGACAAATTATTTGTCCAAATTATTATCGATTAATTTTTTCAAATTCTAATCTCTAATTTTTTCTATTCAATTTTCTAAGTTACATATTATTTTTTTATAATGGCGAGTAGAGGAAACTCAAATTCCGCTAAGGGCAAGGCAAAAGTTGGAAAAACACAATATTCATCTATTTCTACAAATGACATCTACGATTTAAATCTCGACCAATATAATCTTGAGGGATATCCAAATGAAAACTTGGAAATTTCAACTCAAGAATTTGAATTTGATGAAGGGAATTTACAGCAAGAGAAAGAGCAAAGTACATAAGTTGTTTGAATAGTTAGATAAAATTCTAACATATTTATCATTCATTTCATGAAGAAATCTAAAAATAACAAAATATTCTATGTAATTTGCAATTATTGTGGTACATCTTATAAATATAAACAAGCAGGCGGTTATGGATCATTTTGGAAGCGTTTAAAGACAAAAAATCGAACAAAAATAGGAGTTGATCGGTCTCAAATACAAATTTCTAGATACTCTAATATTTTGAAAAACAACAGAAAGAAGAATTAGCTAGAGTGATTTCTATGAAATATTTATCTTTTAGTTTTGGTGAAAAAGTCTATTTTAATTAATATTGTCAAAAAGTTATAAATCCTTCTACTAAAAGAGTGTCAAGAAATACTGTAAAATGAACTATTATTTCTTTATATAAAAAAGAAAAGAAAAGAGTTAGAACTTTTATTTTCTGAAATAAAAATTCATGTTTCAATTTTTTCATATTAGATGTGCAAGTCATGTTTTAAATTTATGTGTACAATATGGTTTAAAAATTTTTAAATGTTTTATTTCTCCAATTAAAAGAGCTATTTCATATTTATGGAGACATCCCCAATTGTTGAAAAATTGGGCTAAATTATGTAATGAAAATAAAAAAAGATCAAAACGCTTTGCAAGGCATGTCCTAACTCGTTAGAATTCAACATATATATTATTAAACGAATCTTTTGCATATAAAGATTTATTATTTTTTTTATTACTAACAATATTGAAGAAATTAATTTATATCTACAAAATTAGGAGATTTGTGTAAAAATTTTGGATATTTTAAATTTTTTTAATGATGCTACATATAAATTTAGTGGGGTTTATTATCCCACATCTCATTTATTTTTTCCTACATGCATTAATATTATTAGTGCACTTCAAGAATTTGAAAATGATGATGTATTAAAAAATTGTATTTTATCAATGAAAAAATTAGTTATTTTATTTTAAAAATATACCATCCATTTTCTTGTTACTTGTGTATTTTGATCCTAGATGTAAATTTAAACTTTTATCTGAATATTTGACTCTCTATTATGAAATATTAAATCTTGATGTAGAAGATACTGTTAATATAAATGTAATATTGCATGAAGTTAGAAAAAATATTATAGAATTATATACCAAATTTATTGAATATTTTAGTTCATTTACTTTTTCTAATTCTTCTCAATTTAATAATCAATCATTCCAAACTGAATCGGTAAATGTTGGTATTGCTGAACGTATATTATATAAAGACAAAAATGACTTAGGGGATCCGATTTTTTTTCCGAACTTGATAATTATCTTACCACTTCTTTTGAGTTTGGTGATAGTTTTGCAAATAATAATTTTTCAATTCTAGATTGGTGGAGTCATCACGCCAATACATTTTCAACCCTTTCACTAATTGCAAAATAAATTTTAGAAGCTCTGGTCTCCACTGTTGTGGTTGAACAAGCTTTTAGTCAAGGAGAAAACATATTTGATGAAACATGATCTAATATGACACCCGATTCACTAGAAACACAATCATACATAGATGATTAGAGTAAGTCCGAAGTAAGAGCACAAGAGAATATTAAAGAAAGTGAAGATTTATATGATCGTTACGATGGGTTCTCAATGGGAACATCTACCAGTGGTGGAAATGGCGACTAAGGTAAAATGGGTGAAATTAATGCAAGGTAAGTAGGAACTAGTGGACTTTGATTCTTCTAAATCCGAAGAGTATACATAGGTAACTTAATTTTTGAAAAAAAAAAAGTTTCAACCTTTTTTTTTTTTAAAAAATATGTTTCAAATTTAAAAAAAAAATTAATTAAGTTCAAGATTTTTTTAATAAATAAATTAAATTCAAGTATTTTTTAAAATTTTTAAAGAAATCTTTTTTTTAGAAATCATTTCACAAATTTTTAAATTTTAAATTTTGAAAAAAAAATATTTTCTAATTTTTTTATTTTATAATTTTACGATTCACCAGAAAATCGATCGAGAACCAAATGAAACTGTCAGTTTTGGAACTGTTAAGAAATCTGAACTAGAGCCGTAACCGTTTAATTTCAAATTATAACCAAAATCGTCAATTTTTTATTCGATTTCAACTTTTAATTTTTTAAATTAGAACCGCCGATTTTAACTTCAAAACTGTGGTCAGGGCTAGGTGAGGTGCAAATTAATTCGGAATCGATGGCGAAAGGCTAGGGCTGAAAGCATGGCTACCTTATGGATCAATTCACGCCTAAAGTGGATGTATCTGCAACCATTCTGACCCAAAGTCAAAAGATATAAAAGAATTTACAGAATAATAAATGATTGAATGAAGGATATTGAATTCACTTCTGTTCCTCTAATTAGTGCCACGAGGTCAATGCAAGGCAAGTGATTTGTCCTACAAAAGAAAATCCAGTGTCCGTTGAGGTAACTCGGTTGGCCCCACATCCGAAATAAAAGAGAAGTATTAAGAAGAAGAAGTTCTTGAGTCATTACCCAGAAAACCAGTTTGAAATTGGGGACATTGTTTAGCTTGAAAAAAGCATCAGAATTCGAGGGTTTCTTCTTTAATTTTTAATTTTAGGTATTTTTCATTTTCATGTTTTCCTAATTAAAAAGATGTAAATTTACTTATGTCAAAGAAGAAATATCTAGTTGTTAATACTTCTATTTGAGATTTTATATTGCCGAATATGTAAATTCACCTATGAATTTTATTACTTTAAATTTATAATACTCTCAACTTGTACTTTGACCTATTAACTAATTAACTTATAAAATTATACTTATTAAACACTTTAATTTTTAAATTTATTTGATTGAACGTTCCACTTACAAAATTAAATCAATTAAATACTCATTAAAAAGTTAAAATTTATAAAAAGTATTGTTCTAAAAGTCACACTAACTACATGTAAAGTTCATATTTTGCAAATAAAAGCCAAAAACCCTAAAAATTATTTATCTTAGTGTCAAAAAATGTGTAATATTACTGAAATTTATAAGTTCAGGTACATAATAAGTCATCCGTAAAGTTGAAGTACCACAAAGTTAAAATTATAAAGTTCAGGAGTGAATTTATATATTCAGTGGATTTCATATCGTTGAATATAATTAAATACTTAAGTTAATAGAAGAATCCAATTATAAATTATTAAGTTTCAAGCACGTGCTAGCCATGAGTTTTGAACTTGTTTAATTTCATTGCCCTATATATTCTTGATTAATTATTGTTAATTATCATTCTAGTAAATATGTTTGATTTCTCATACGTTGCACTATATATTATTATTCCCCCAACAAATTCTATTAGGTCTATTATAATTAAAACTATTATTATACATGATTTTGTTTTTATGAAAATGAAATGAAATGTATGCATTGACAAAAATTTATCATTAATTATTAGTTTTCCTTTAATTTGTTTGGTTACACATATATAGATTATCCAAATTTGGATATTTAATCTCTAATACTATGTTAGATACTTAATAATTGAGCTTTTAATCTATGCATATTTATCGATTTCACCTTAAACATTTGAGGATATAAAATGAGTTTGACAATAATTTTTTAAATTTTTTTTTAGTATTTGATAACATAGTTTTTGAATTAATTTTCAAAAATTAAGTTAGCTTTTATAAAAGATTAATCCATGTAACGATTATCTTTTAATATATTATAAAAAGCACTATCAGCTGTTCAAACAACTAAATATTATTAAAAGAGCTAATTTTTTCGAATAGACACGTGTATATATATAACTTAGAATACTGTGTTTTTACAAGGGCGGTAGAAAACAGTAGACAGACCCTTTAAACATGGTAATCCTAATTTTGTCCCTATCATTATTTCCAATTTGCTGAAACTACGTGCTATATATATATATGAGGAAGGAATCCTAGTGGGCCTAATTAATATTATTGCTAAATTACAATTTGCCATTTAAGTCATAGGGAATAATTTCCCATCTGTTTTCAACTTTTCATACATATTCAAACAAGTAAAAATATTGCATAGGTTCATCTCCCCGGTCATCCCCCACTATCAGCAAAAAGAAGCTAGCCGAGCATTCATTTGGGTGTGGGCTACGATGCCTCAACAGATGAATCTCCGTCAACATGGGAATTTCCGAGGGAATGAGGATCAATGTCCGGTTCGGGTTATATGAGAAACCGGATGGGTTAAAAAACCGGAAGAAATCGATAAGAAACTGTAAAAAATCGGTGAACCGGACTGGTTAAACACTGATTCGGTTTTAAATTTGAAATTTTTGTCTCTAATTGTGGGTTTTTTTAAAATTTGGGCCTCTTAAATATTGGGCCCAATAATTTTTAGTTTTGGACTCTTTTTATTTCTAATCCAAGGCTCTATTATATTAATAAAATAATTAAAATTTTCAATTTTAAATACAAATGTGAAAAATAATATGTTATTTTATTGTAATTAATTGATTTTTTTAGTATTAAATTTAGTAATATTTTGTTCTTTTTATTTAAAATTGTATACTTATTCTTCTATTTTTTCTTATAAAAGCCAAATCTGAAAATATTTTTTTATTTGATATCAAAATTTTTTTATCTTATACTTTTAATTTTATTTAATAAATATAATTAAAAATATTAAATATAAAAATAGGTTGAATCCTCCGATTTAATCGATCTCTATTTTTACCGGTTCATTAATTGGTCCGATTCTCAAAACATCACGTGGGGTTCACTCTACTAACGCAATGTGCATGAACTTACTTTAGCTTCTTATTAGCTGGAAAATCACAACTTTATTGGGAAAATAAAAAATTTCTCGTTGATAAGGAATGTATGGATTCTCTCGAAAAGAGGAATCAAAGTGGTCCCTAAACTGTCCGGATCCACGAGGGAAAGCAAAATAAATATTTGCTGGAGGAAGTGAACATGGATGCTTGCTATAATAGACCGACCAACATGTGGCCCAACTTCAGATGAACAAAAAGACAAATGATCAATCAGAAATAAATAAATGTGGCACGAGGGAAAAATGAAACAAACACATGCCCAACACTTCAAATTATATACTCAATCTTTTTTTTTTCTCTTGTAGAAAATACTAAAATTCTATCCGCACTTTGATGTGGATTTGTTTGGTCTATGTTAAGTAACTTTTTTAAATAAATTAAATATTATCTATCACATTTTTCTTATTGATTTTATTTTCACAATCAAAAGCTTTTTAGATTAAAAAACAATTTGAAAAACTTAATGCTAAATAATAAAAATCTAAGAGTTTTAGAATGATCTTTTTATTTGCTATTAATTAGTTATTATTGTATAGTTAGAA
Organism: Jatropha multifida; assembly: GCA_948099535.1. Taxonomy (NCBI): domain Eukaryota; kingdom Viridiplantae; phylum Streptophyta; class Magnoliopsida; order Malpighiales; family Euphorbiaceae; genus Jatropha; species Jatropha multifida. The sequence continues at coordinate 5,741 of CANUEX010007621.1, forward strand.
ATAAAATAGAATGAGAATTTAAAAATGCTAATAGTGATTAGTAAACTTTTTATTTGCAGCATATGTAAGAAAATAATTGAATACTAACTAATTTGGATAATTTCTTAAATAAAATATCATAAATTATAATTATATCCCATAAAGTAATTTTAGCCATAAATTTATATTTGCATTCTTCCCATGCACATAAAAAAGGAAAAATTTTTATTGATTTCAAGTGGACAAAATTAAATATTAAGACAATTTTTTTACTAAAAAAATTATTAAATGAAAATGTTTATAGAATGTTTTTATTTTTTGAAAAAAATTTGATTTAAATTTTAAAGTAATAATCTAGTTGATAAATATGTAATCGAATTTTTTTTATCTTTTTATAGTGTTGAAAATCATTTATACATATTTAAATATATTTAATTTAATTTTCAAAAACATAAAATAAATGAAAAAATAATTTTTAAAAAAATTAAGAAAAAGGAAAAATCAACGGTTGATTTTGCTCATTTCCATTGAATCTTTAATCTTTATACATACATTTCAATTAAATTATCAGTAACTTACATTATTTTAGAAAGTAAAAATAAAATAAAACTTTGTGAATAATGACTCCATCTAAACAAATAAAAGAAAAAATAAAACTTTTAATATACTATAATTAAAATATTTTAACTAAAATTTAGTGAATTATTGAATTTTATTTAAAAGAAATTATTTGTAAAAATAGTTTTTGATGTAAACTAAAGAAGTGGAAAGATTGGAGGAGAAAAAAATGAAAGAAAAGTAAAAAGAAATGAACTAAATGAAAAAAAAGGGCAAAAATGTCATTATAGGAAAGGAGATTGGTTAAATGGGTAATATACTATTTTTGTGAAAGGAAGGGGCAAAAATGCCATTCTAGGAAAGGAGATTGGTTAAATGGATAATATCTATTTTTGTGAACAGTATTTTTTGGGTTGAATTTTAGTATATGCAAAACAATGACCTGTTTTATTGATTAAAAAAACAATTCAAGGTTGAAAACGGAAATTTACTGTTTCTATGAAGAGTAAATTCCGGTTCGAACTTCAGTATATATATAATAAGCAATTTAGAGAGAGTAGCAAAGGATCAAGGAATTACTTTTCATAGCAAGCCCAGTATCAAGCAATTCTTGTTTCTGCACGGTATATGCACAAGAACATGTTGCATGAGATTTGAGATTGTATATCTTTTTTTACAAAAGAAAAGTAAAAATGTAAAATTTTTTTTCCAAAAGAAAAGTACAATGCATCTAGCACTACAGTAAACCAAGTTTTAATTGCATGTCAAATCACGTGGCAACCTAAAATAGCTATCCACAATAAAAACTAACATCTACCCCTTTCGAACTATTTGTTCATTCTCAAAAAAAATTTGTAACCTTTTCCTACACCCAAAAGGTAAAGACTAGCCCAATCATGCTCCCGGCAACTGTTCTCAAAGCCCGACTTCCTCAAAAGGAGGAGCATCAAAGAAAAAATACGTAATGAAAGAAATTGCCTTAACGTTCCAAAATGCTGGCAAAGGTTTCATGTGATCTTGTGCAACCCAATGTGCAGATCAGAAGATATAGAAATCATAAGTGGGAGAGAGTAATGCCAGACTGCTTTAAAAACCCGTTTCTGATGAGCTCTTATAGATTGGGATGGCTTATTGGAATTATACCTGATATCAAACACGTGAATCACAGGGTCTACTGAACCAGATGTCAGATACAAACCATCAGGAGACCATGCCTGATTGATCAAAGCTGATTGAGAGTCGCTGCTTTCTTGCTTAAACCCAAAAGTGTGAAGCTCTGTCTGCCTAAGTCTAATATCAAACAGTCTCAGCTGCTTCTCAGGGGTCCTGCAGATGACACTTCTTAGGTTAGAACTTACCGAGTGACAGACAAAAACCAGAAAACTGAAAGTATGTAACAGAAGAAAGCTCTCGGAAAGATGGACATAAATAATTGTAACATTAAAATTTCCATTCACACATGAATGCTGCAATCTTTAAGATAATGTACGTCTTGCATGCTTTGGATCACTTAGAGACCAAGTATAACTCCCAAATTTTACCATCTTAAAATAGCATCAGTATCCAAATTTAAAGCAAACATGTGTTGAGACACCAGATGGAAGAACAACCAGTGTGTTAATTAGATCTCTGAAAGCACTACCAAGGCCGAGCATTAATCAGCAAATTAGTCAAAGATGGTACAGCTGCACAACTCAAAATAACAATGAGGATGAACTTACCCTGTTTGGACCATGAATAGATTGAAATCGCATGGGTTTGGCAGAACACTCATACATTTGTTATCTAATTGGTGCTTGAAGTCAGCTCTTCCTACTTGAACATCAAATCCTATTATTCTCTTGTCCGCACCAGCAGACAGTACAATATGCTTTTGCTGCAACCCAGCAACTCCCATGACAGCTGAAGAATGCATATTTCTGTGCAATGCCTTTGGCTTCCATGAGATGTCATCTTTCTCATTCCATAGTATAACAGCGTGATCACTGCCACCAGTGGCAAAACAGGCATTGTCCCAGGGCGTGAAAATTATGCTGTTAATAATGCCCTTAAGATGAGGCTTATCCTCTAGGTAAGTTACACGGGCCTTCTGCCAAAGCAAAAACATAGAAAGAATTCATTATACTGAAAGTGAAGATTATTTTACATGGATGTAGAATGGTCAAATTTTCATACTTGTTTGAATGCAGGATATGTCAACTCCATCATTGTACAAGAAGTGATTGAACACAATTTATAAATGGCACAAGCATATTTATTCAGAATAAAATCTCAACCAGGATCCATACCCCTTGCGTTTTATTCAAATTTAGGATTGATATCTGAGAATCCCCACCATCAGCACTGTAAACCGAGAATATGCTGTTTCCTAATGGATGCCAAACAATATCTTCAGGCCATCGCCTATGCTTTGAAGACATGCAATCAGTAGAACTAAGAAGAGAGGCACCTGATCTGCAATTTAAGTGAAAAACAAAAATGGGAAATGAGAATCTCGCATCACAAAACTCAAAAATTACTAAACGTCGAAAGGCTTCAAATGCATGCAGAAAGTGAGTCATACTTATCAGACTGATAGATTGCATGTAGAATTACAGATCCATTAGACACAAATGAAAAAAAACCGGTGTTTACTTTAAGCTTTTAAATGGCATTTACAAAGCCCTCGTTGGAATTAGGAAAACTAAAAACAGAGAGGAAAGGAAAGGAAGGTTAGCATGTTTTTTGGGTAGGAATGTAATTATGTACATCCTTTTCTTTAACTTGCACACTGCAGCAATTATGTGCTTCCTCTTGTTTAGCATGTACACAACAGCAATATTTTTAACATGCTATTTTCACTCTCTAGCTCTAAGAATATAAATCAATTGTGAAAGATACTGCAATCTGGTCACCAGGTAATAATATGCATGCCTGAGCCAAACTGAGGCTTCCATTGCTGAAATCCATAAATATGCTTTTCTAGTTGACAGAGATCAACATTATGCGACGATTTCCTCTCTATAACTAACCACCCACCGTCAACAAAGAGATAAAATAACACAACGATAATGAAGTGTCCCAAAGATGCAAAAAAAGCTTGAAAAGAATTGGAAATTTATTCGTTGTGTTTCACCTAAACAGAAAAAAAACTATTCAGAATTTTAGGATAGATAGTGGCCTACAAAAGAAAAATTAAAATGGTTGATCCTAGCACTAGCTTCTGTTCTGGAAGCTTTTCTTCACAGGTTATAATTGATCCAGACTGGTACACTGAAACTATAGCCACATAGAGCAGAGGCTTTTATATTTATGAAATTCATCATAAACTGGGTTCTTGAAAGGGATGAAGATTTCTTCATTACGTGAGTTCCTTTAACAGAAAAGTGGAGAACACCAATTGGTCATCAATTCAAGCACCAATAGATCATATCACTGCCAAACCAAATCAACCAAACTCTGAATAGTAACAACTTAACTAGAAATCAGAAAAGAAAAGGTCCACAGGAGTGGTGCAGACTTTGATTCAACTCACATTCCTTTATTCAACCTCCATTAAACCATGTAAGCAAACCTAGCAAAGTTATTGGCCAAACATCACTCAAAATTCCACTAGTTTACTTATTGCATTATTCAGAATCCAGATCACTGGGAAAGAATTGAGCATGGAGTACATATTTCTCTATAAGTTAACTAACTGGAAAGAAAATGTGCTTTTTCACTAATATGCAAATCCACCTGTCAACCAATTACATCTGCTTCTACAGGAAAATGTACATGAAGTCTGTTCTACTTGAACTCAGTTATGACATAGGGGTATGCATTCAGGTGTCAGGCTACCCCGACGTCCAATTTATGGATTTCCCACACATTCAAGGTATCAAAGGCTACCTATCCAAGTATCCTCATCCAATTGCTATTTTAAGGAGAAACAAAAAAGAAATAAAAAACCAAAGTAACTATGCATAAACCAGAACCAAATTTTGCGCTTACCCTCGAGATTGAACTTCCCATAAGTGGATCATTCCATCCAAAGCACTGTATATATTCCAAAACAATACAAGTCAACGTAGATACGTGAGAATAAGAAAAGTAAAAATCAGAAAAGTTTATTGTTCACATTCATATAGCAAACTTTATAAGCTGAAAAGGCATTCAGTAACAGGAAAACATCCATGATCCAGGGGTAAATTTCTCCTCCTTAAACCACAGGCAGTTATGTATCTTCTTCCTATTACTATAAAGCTTCTAAAAGAAACAAAACTCCATTTCATATCCAAACATGAGTGCAAGTGCACTTGATGAGTTACAATTAACCTAAGATTTGAGTAATTCAAAGACAAATGTATTTTGATATCACAAACATATATTTCCATTAATCCATTTAGAATTCGAAATACATCTACTTGTTCCCCTTTTCACCTCAATAGAATTGCACAATGTGAACAGACATGTAAGACTAACGAAGATCATCAACTTCCCCACTGAATTATGATGCACCTCTCACACTCTTGCCGATTCATTTCACGTCTGTGACAACCATCATTGCCTAGTGCTTTATAGTTCCATAAATTCAGAACTAAAAGAAAAATTGTACATATATTTTCCACTGGACTTTGGACAGCATGTGGTTATGTGGAAAGTGATATCAAAGTTACAGAAAGTGACAGGACACAAAAAAATACAGAAAATAAGTCAATATTTTGGTTGGTAGTTACCTAGAAATACAAAGTGAGAACAAAAAATTTCACAAGTCTTCAATACTGTCGCAACAACATAAATTCCACTTATTTATAGTATCTTTTTCTCTCACACATATTACTCAGGTCATGTGGTGAATCACCTGGTCACAAAAAGCTTATCGTTTACTGGACAAAGTGCAAGACTTCTCAACTTCCTCTTGTGCTGACTAGGGATGTGATTGTTTGTATAGCAGCGGATTGTGCATGGAGAAGTGCTACTGCGTAGCAATGGAATAAGCTCTTTGTGTTCTTTCTGTATTTCTTTCTGTTCTGAAAAAATATACAGAAAATTTTGGTGAATCCAGGAAACAACAAATTCGAGACATTTAACAGAGTACCTGTGATGCCAAATGCAACAATGCAATTCCATATATATGACACCACCAGTATCCAAAAAGAGGAAACAACCAGATTCATGAAACAAAAACAGACCATACGTCCAATGACAGTATTACCATGCTTCCTTTTTGTTCCCCTTTCTTCAACATCAGGAGAATTTCTGGAAGACTTTTCTGCTTTTACTTTTGAAATGTGGATGGAAGGACTTGACTGAGCACTAGAGACACCAGAAGCTTTGGCACCAGACCCTGATGATTTTATAGGTTGGGAGATCTTCGTACTTGCAGCAGGAATTAAAAGTTCTGTTCTGGATTGAGATTGAGATTGGTTCTCAGAAGAACGCTCAGTGACATGGATAGGGCTGATTGATCTACTTCCCTCCATCTTCAAACTTTCAGTCCCATTTCCTTGAGATGCTTTAGCTGACATTGAATTGCTTTTTCCCCGTAGGCGAGCCAATCGAGCTTCTGTATCTTCCAACCTCTTCTCTGCTTCCTGGAGCTGCAACCATTTCCAAAGGAATAATCAATAGCCAATAATTTCCTAAAAAATTATGCAGATTTTGCCATGTTAATTTCATTAAACTTCATAAACGAGCACTGGTGTACACCCTCCATAACAATATCTTCTGCTTTTTTTTTTCTTCATTGATCAACATAACAAAATAAGTTGAAAAAAGAGTTTCACGGTAACATTAGATATCAAACATTAGTACATAGGACCACATGGAGGGAAGTTCTCTCAAAGGCATCAATGTAAACTTAATTATTAACAAAGCAGAATGAAAATGAAGGATTCATATTGCCTACCCAACTAGTTTGGGATTAAGACTTAGTTGTTATTGTTGTTATATTGATTTAACTTAACACTGATAGTACATATGAAATTAATCGAGTTATTGAAATACCAAGCTGCTCTTACTAACTTATTAACATAAGAATATAGTAGCGATCGCATATAATAGCAGCATTGCAAAAACCCCAAAATGTAATTGCAGACTCCATTAAATGCCAAAGCCTAATAACACCATAAAGGTTCGAAAAGAAAACAACCTGAGATTTGTAATAGGAGATACGTTTCTTGAGATGTTCTACTTCTTTAGTACGGTGCTCGATCAAGGCAACCAAAGCCTCCTCTTGCTCTTCTCTGCTCGTACCTTCTTCACCTTCTCCTCCGTTCTCTTGTTCAGCCATAGACTTGGCGTTTTCGACTAGCTCTTCACCGCTGCCGTCTTGCTCTACTTTAGGCCTTTTGAAAATCGGAAGAGCCGCGCTCATAATTTGCTCCTTCCTCTCTGGAGAAACCGAAATTCTGTGTTTGGTTTTGTACAGTAGCTTTTTCCTTTTGTTCGGCGAGCGCCAGAGAAATGTCGGAGTTTGAAACTATATAGTAGTGGGTACGTGGCAGCGGAAACCCAATCGTGGTTTTTTCTTTCCAGTGTGAGAAAATAACAACATGCCAATGATAAAAATTTTAGCCTTCCTTTCAATTTTTGAATATATGGGTTGACAAAATATATTTTCTCATATAAAAGAACAGAAAAATAATTAAATTTCTATAAAAAAGAAGATATTATATATGTTTATATTTTATTAGGGAGCTTTTGATAACATTTTTTTATTTAAACTAATATAAGTAATAAGTTTTACCAAATTATTTTTTAAGATATATCACAATGAAATGGAAAAGAAATATTTCTTATACTTCAGAATGAAATTCGAATTACAAAATATAAAATTAAGATTAAGTTCGGGCAATGTTAAAGACCTAAATTGGCATCATGAACATTAATCAAACAAATTTGTATTAGACGTTTTTAGATGCGTAGACACATATCAACGCTCTTAAACACAAAATTTCTTCTTCATCCACAGCTCGTTTAAGCAATGAATTACATAGGCATTTATCAACATTAAACACCATTTCAGGCAACAAGATCAACTTCATCTCTCTCAGGAGGAACAACATCCAATCTCATCATACTCCGATATTGATCTGGAACCGGTGCACCAGCCTGCACGCATAGCTCTATCACAGCAGGAGCCTTGCCAAAATACCGCTTCAACTTGTTAACTAAAGGACTACCATTTCGATCTCGAACATGCCAAACATAATTTGGACCAACAAGATCCTCTATAGTAGCTTCTTGCCAAGCATGTTGACCATCACGCGCCTGGTTCTTGGTTGCCTTGCACATCCTGACCCTATGTCCTTTAGGACCAACCTGAACCTCAGGACAATATCCACAAGTTAACACACTATATTTATCCATGATCTTCTTTGCTCCTGAAATCATTTCAAACCATAACTCCATTGTCCCAATGCTTAAAACTTTCAAGTCAGTAAATTTATCATCTGATTCCTTCAAACAATCAGAATCCTTCTCCAACTTGAAATTTGTTGTTACTCCATCAAATTCAGTCCCAAAATTAGATTTTGTATTGCTCATTTGATATTTTTCTACTGCTAGCTCAAAATCTACTATTCTTCCTTCAATAGAATATACAGGCCTTGTCCTCCTTCTTGTAGGGTACTTTTCAAGGTCTACTCCAGCTTGTACGCAAAGCTCTACAATGGCAGGGATTTTAGGAACACTATGCCTCTCATCATGCCCAACTCTGGGTTTACCCACACGGTCATAGAGATGGAAGCATTTAGGGAAAAAGGCTACATCATGCACTCCTCCTCTTCTCCAAACATGAGTACTACTCCTCGAACCACTTCCTGGACCAGTGCATGTTCTTATTCCATGACCAACATGCCCAATATGAACTTCATGGCAGAACCTAAGAGCAAAACCATTGAATTAAAGGTATCAAATTTCAACTTGCATGCACAAGAATCGGCAATTTAGTTGATGAAATTGATCCAATAATTAAAGAACCTAACCTAAATCCAAATTGAATTGATACCTGCATCGTTGAACCGGAATGACTTTAACAAGCTTAGTCAGACCACAGAGGAGCGATTCTCGAGCTTGATAAACCCGGTGAGCCACCTCGACGAGTTCAGGGACTAATAATCCATTAGCAGGTGGATGCTCTAGCATCCTACAAGGCTGGGCTTTCCTAGCTTCTTTCTCTTGCTTTGCTCTTCGAATTAACACTTTCATTGGAGTCGGATATGGCTTTCTTTCTGACTTGTCTCTGCGAGGCTTGGGTACGTCTGTGTAGAGAGGATCATCTGTATGCGACCCTAGGGTTAGAGTTGTTTCAAACGAGAAAAATAGGTTCTGATTAAAGCGGGAATGTAGTCTATTGAGGAAGAAATGGTGAGATAAAATCCTTCTCTGCATTTTTTGCGGGTGGAATACTTGTTCGAACTTCACTTGAGAGAGGAGGCAGAGCGAAATTACCAAAGCTTAAGGTGATACCAAGCTCAGTATAAACGAAGGCGACAGCGCATCGAAAAAGGAAACAAAAAAATTATGATATCCCTTCAAGGTCGCTTCTGCTTAATTAGATACAACATTAAGGCTATCAGTTGCTACAATGGCAGCAGCGGAATGGCGTCTGTGAATAACTAGCAGAGAGGGCATGTTCTGGATTAAACTGAGACATCACTACGAAATCTACAATACCCATTTGTCAAAATGAAAACCCATAAGCATTAATACTTCAAAATGAAGGTAGCGGGCGAGAATTTTCCTAAAACAGATTCTAACAACTGGGTATATGTTTCACTTCCAAGTAATCCAAAAAAGGAAAAAAAAATGAATCTTTACAAACGAGGGAGTCTTTTAGAACTTTTATCAAACACAAAGCGAACCAACTCCAAATAACCTAAATAGAGTCGCTAAATTAAAGAATCCCACAGTACAAACGCCCAAACAATTTAGATCAATAAATGAGTCAACTTGTTACCAAAAAAAAATAAATCAACTCAAAATGAAAAAGAAAAAGATAATAAAGGTATAAAAATAATGAGACTGATATAAACGAGACTGATCGATACTACTGGTTTGTAGATAATACAATAGAAATCGAAAGAAGAAGAGACTATCAAAAGAGAGAGAGCGCAACTAAGGAAAGAATGAGCTTGTATTTTTGTGGTTTGAGTCTCTTACGGCAGGTTTTTGCCCTCTTTTGGCTTTGCTTTAATTATTGATATTTTCTTTCTCTAGTGAAATATAATTATTGATATTTTTCTTAAAGCGCAAAATTTAGTGAAATATAAAAGTAAAGCAAAATACATTTTATATATCAATATTAAATAGTAAAATACGTAAAATAAAATATAATCGTTGATATTCTTATTTACGTGAAGAATAAGAAATTTATTTCACCAATTTAGTGCGTCGAAGTGAGAACTATTCTATATTGTATAACCTACACTCATATTTTGGTTCATTAAGCCTCTCTAATTGTAATAAAACTCAAAATTTATGATATTATTACTCATTATTAAGCCAGAGTAAAGTAACAAAAAAAAAATGGAACGGAATGAACCCAGGTGAAATCCTTCAACTTAGAACAATATTTGGCAATGTGCCGGATAATTTCAAAAAAATTAAAAAATTAGCAAGTTATTTTAATACATATATATAAAGGATTTCACCATAATTATACATTTTAACAAAATAATATTTTGCGCACGCATGTGTGCGCACATTTATATTTATATTTATATACTGTGAAAAATAGAATGAAAAAAAGCATACTGCCAGTTCCCATGTTGCATGCATTGCGCTTTACTCATGCAAATCCAACACAGATATGGAATTGGAAATACACTCATGCTATGCAAAATCAGTAAGCAACTAAAGATGTCAATACTAGATCAAATGTTAAATAGTATCATCATGGTTATTATAGAGAAGAGTAGTTCAAAAATTTCTACAACCAGGGTACATATATTGATGTGTTGTGACCCCCCTTGACCTTGAGCAATCACACCTGGCCATAAACAAAGACCGAACCAAAGACACAAAGCACCTCGGGGAAAATTGAAATTACAGAGACACAGAGATACAAAACTGAAGACGATGACACAGAAGATCCCTCTTAAGCCCGTCTACAACTAGGGGAACTTTCTGTACATCGCAATATCGTTTAGTCAATGACTACCCAAAATTTTAAGCCTTTGTTAAGCCATTCTCTATACTCATATTTGGCCCAGATAGGAAAATTTTTGTAACAGAAACTTTTGATGTAGCCCACTTGGCTCTGAATGTGCACTTTGGCATCCAGAACTTTGTTAAAGAGCTTCTCTATAGCCAAAAAGAGAGTTGTCAGCCCACCCCTAATTTACAGAATTGGGGTGGATATGGTTCTTCTGTAGTCTTATACAAGATTTTAGAGTTAGTGCCTCGGAGGATACATAAGGCTCAATCGGAACCTGATGATGAGTCTGTTCCATTGTAAGAATCCTCTCCATTTGCTGAAGTAGAAGGGTTCCCATGGTGGTAGTTCTCCTCAGTGCCACTTGTTCGAGGTTTCCCCAATCTTGATCGAATATTGGTACCCATAGGGAATGGTTCCTACAAAGATGAGAAAATTTGTCTCATAACATGCACAAATAATTTCTTCTATTAGAAAGCCACAAACGCAAATATTAATCATATGATCCCTTTAGAAGATCTCAAGATATCATCAAGAGCAACATTGCATAATTGCAACGTCATACCGGATCACCAGCATTTGGACCATCAGTATGGAAGAGTATAGGGCGGCAGCGCTTATCCTCATTCATCAAACTAGAGTTCTGGAAATGAGCAATAAGAGCAGCTTTTCCCTGAATTCGGGCATATGCAAGAGAAGCCACCTTTTCACTGTTGAACTTCTCCCATTTTTTCCCATTAAATGCCTGCAAAAGATTTTTTTGCCTATACTGTCAGCTTTTTAACTTGCTTCAATCATGAAATAGACTACTATCGTTTAACTAAAGCCTATTTCAAACCTTGTGGAATGGAATAATCTGTTGAGGATCAATCATGTTGATGAATGCATAGCCCACATTACATTTGTTCTGTTAAACCATAATCATTAATTCAAATTATGTACAAAAATAAAATATTAAAATAAAAATGCACTGTATACATGTCTATGTGAAAGGATTCGCCATAAAAGTTCACTTGCCTTGAAATCAATGGGCAAATAAATGAAGTCATAAGTTCCTCGACAGTGCTCATCTATTGCAGCCAGTAACATCTTAGAAGTATACCTGGAAAGAAATCAAAAGATGAAACAACAGAAGACAGAAAAAGGATATGCATGTTTTAACAGCCTAAGCTCATCCAAGTTCCATTGGCAAGAAAAATAAAAGACCTAACAAAGTTAATCATGGCTTATAATAAAATGTTAACCACCATGCACTTAATAAAAGTTTTAACTTGCGTTAAAAATGATTTAAGTGGATGACCATAGACAATAAAATACTAGAGATAGATAACTGAAATGGGATGTACAGCACCAAAAACCATTCTATTCTCAATTAGTTCATTTTTGGTTTGGTCCTTTATCTGAACAGCAGGATCTCATTGATATCAAGCACCCTCTGAAAAACTGGTGATTCCCCACCAGAAAAATAAGTGAGCCAACAACTCCAAAGACAATGAGACAAAGCATCAAGCCAAGTGCCAACATTCTTAATCAAGGCAGATGTTTTAATCACACTTTAAGCTAAATTTCACAATATGGAGGATACTTTTTCCTTACTTGTTTGGAATGTTCTTTATCATCAATGTGGTTCGATTGTCTTCACCATGTAAAATCCGGTCAATATCAAGTTCATACTGTTTCTTATCTGAATTATTAGATGTTGATTCAATTCGACGGTGTGAGAGATTTCTAACACGTTCATTAGGAGAATCAAAAGAGGCCGGCATTGAGATCATCGTATTCCTCCCTGAGAAAATGTGGCACATTGGCTGAGCAGTGCGTAATCCAGCATTTTTAGTTACATCCATACAATTTCCGCCGACATGAGAGAATATGTTATGAGAAGCAATTTCCATAGGATGTGGTGGAGAGCTACCAGGAAAACCCACACTCCCAAGAGAACCAATATGGAAACTAGAAGCTTCGGGAGACTCCCCAGAATAAGTTTGTCGCCTTTCCCACAACGAGGGATTGACAGCTGGTGCAGACCCGATGTGATGATGTGCAGGTACTGTGTTGAGCATTACTGGAGGTGCTCTATGGAATCCAGCCATATGTGGAAGGTGATGAGCATGGACACCATTGGGAAATGATGGTGAATTTGGCCAAATCATACGGTTCCAGTGATGTTGACCTGAGTTGGAATTGTTCCACATGTAATGATGTCCAGGAAGAGTGCAACTCCCATTTCCAGAAGATCCAAAACCTACAGAGAGACAAGAAAAAAGCACCAAAATGATCGGTAAATCCGGAGATGATGCTACCTACTTAAAACTCCAATAACAAAAGTAAACTGAATTAAATTTTCATTGAAAAATATATAGTGGTTCAATTAAAAATTACACATATATACAGAGTGAAATGATATCCAGGGCAGAAAAATATTAATTTCCCAAGTAGTTACTATAAAAATATAAGTACTAGAGAAAGATAATGGACCTTTGGTCCTAAATTTCTGCTATCGACAACAAACAAATGAAGAAAATAGGCTTTGTTTTCAGGCATCAACGTCTCATACAGGTGACATAATTAGCTTAAGAATAGAGTACAGTATCCCGTAGAATTAATCCCCTGCTATGGTGGATTCCAATTAACTGAAGGGCAAGTGAGACATGAGCCAAAATAAACTCTAACTTCATTTATCACATAGCTGAATTCAATTCAGAAAGCATTAAAAATTTCAGAAAATGCGAAGTAATAGAGAGTCAACAGTAAATTTGGAATGACAGAAGCCTCAAATTCATTGCATAATAGAATTAATGAAACATTCCATTCTTAAGTCTAAACTACACATTCTTATACGGATCTTTAATCCCACAAGAGAAGCACCTTTCTGGTCTACTAAAATCTTGATGCTGAATTATATATTAAAATAACATGTTAGGCACAACATGCCACCCTGCATCAATAACTTACCCAGAGTACACTCTAATTAATTGCACTCCATCTTACAGGAAATGAGTACGACCAAAAAATTTGAAACAATTTTAGCCAACTACAGATGTGCACTGCATATACAGGTTAAACAATCCCATTTGCGGAACACTAAGACAACAGCTTTTTGAGCTTACTTCCGGTGCAAACCACTTAAGAGGACATTATATCCAAGGCAACAAAATGCAACCGCTATAAGTTACACACGTCACAGAAAAGTTCAAACATGTTCTGCAGCAGAAATGCAACTTGAATTGTGTTAAACATGAAATATAGATCAGATGAATAACTCATGCTCCCATGAACCATTTTCAACTGAAAAACAAACTAATTTGAGGATACATTTTCAATTCGGCAGGCTTAATCTAAGCAGTTGAGAAAGCAATTTTAGGTATACGGTTTCCTGTTAAAAAAATTTTTGCACTTGCGGATGTCTCTGATGTGTGTTCATATTCGTTATTTGTTCACATCTCCATACACCAATTGCACCTCTGCATGTTTTAGAGACTAATACCACAGTAATACAGCCAATAGCTTTCTTCACTATTAAGACCTTAAAATCTGTCTCCTGATTACCTTTAGTGAGTCACTTTCATCCCTTGTCATCATAGAAATGCAGGAAAAGAAGTAATATGGAATAGAACCAGGCATATAATAATCTGAACGTACCCCCTCCATTAAGTTCCAGCAGGTGCCCATTCGAGCCTATTCCTTGAATGTGCCTGCCGTTGATTCCTTCTGTGACTTTGGAACCAACACTCCGAGCCATGCCTCCAATAGAGCTTGGGGAGTTATATGGAATACCATTGGCCAAACTGTCATGATGCTCTGGCAATGAATGAGGGTGAAAACTTGGAATGCATGAGTTGCCAAACATCATTTCATCCATAGAGTGGTTAGGTTCAGGAAGACCAAATTGTTTGCCAACAGAGGCTATTGTCACTGGAGAGGGCAAGTTATTTGGAACACTAGAACTGCGATGAGATTCAACAAACGAACCCACAGGCGACTGTATAGCAGAAGGAAAAACTTGGGTCGACCCATTATCCATGCAGCTAGACGCAATTACTCCAGGAGAAAATGATGCTGTGAGAAGACAGATTATGAGGACAAGGAAAAATTTTTGTTTTGAAAAAGACAAGCTTTTTAAACATGAACAAAAATTTAAAGAGAATCAGCTACCCAATCGTCCAGATGGTAAGTCATCAAAAGGGATTTGACAAAGATTGGTTTCATCTTGCTCCTGCTCAGGCTTTGGCACCAAACTGTAAAACAAAATTTTAATTAATGACCAGTATATGCAGAGATAAGAAAAGGAGAGATTGGGAGGGTATAGAACCATTTGAAATGTCTTCGTAGCATATTAATGTAGCTTGCAATCAAGTAGCTACATCAGTCACCAAGAAATTACAGCATAACAAAGGCAGAAGCAATAAAGTTAAAGAAACATAAAGCAAGAAATAATCCATCATTTTCTCTTCTGAATTCAGAAATAAAATATGAAATCCAGGAATGGCCACCATAAAGAAATTTAGCAGGGTAATTATAATTAAATATTATGAAGTATAAAGATGATTATACCGTCTTGTGCCTCCAGGCCGGCTTGGCTCAAGCTTGATCTGCTTCCCAGCAATGTCACTCCTGTTTAAGGCAGAAAGGGCCGCTTCTGCAGCTCTAATATCATAATATTCAATGAATTTGTGGTGGCGTTTGTGTGGAGTTTCACGGATCTACTAACCACAAATAAAAACTGCATAAATCGGATATACTTTTTATCCATTTTAAATAAAATGCAAATGATGTTCAATTCATTAAATTACTTCTTTAATTTCTCCATAAATTCCAAATATCTTGTATAGCTCCTCAGTTGAAACAGAAGAATCAAGATTGAAGATCACTAGAGTGCCCTGGTTAATATCTTTCTCAGATGGATTGTCCTGATTATAACAGAATGCCAAAAAACACCAAGAAACTGTCAGATGAAAATACAAAAAGCAGAAATCCATTTAAACAAAAGCAGCAACAGAAATAACAACTAAGTCAACAAGAATGATGTTTAAGAGAACAATTATCACAGAAGCAATGCACCTTTGGGATTGAGTAATGTATGTCAAGTTTCCTACGCCTCAATGGCTTATTCTGAAGAGATCTCATTGCATCTCGAGCTGCCCTTATGTCATAGTAAGAAATCATAACAAAACCACGATGCTTACAGGCTGTATACAGTGTTCGGATATCTCCATATTGCTGATAGAACAAAGTGCAAAAGCCAAATTAGCATGCAAGATAAGCTGGATTGGCTCACTCGCATGAAGGCCAAACAAAAATAGAATAACATGCACCTCAAAAAGAGCCTTCAGCTCAGAATCTTCAACATTGCTATTGATGTTTCTGACAAAAAGTGTTCTAGAAGGGTGTTCACCATAAGGATGCTCACCAACAACTGAACCATTAGAACCCCCTTGACCATTGTTAACTGCCCCAACATAATCAGAGTTTCTTTGTCCCATGCTGAAACGGTCGTCCCCATCTAATTCCATGCCTCCTCCAGTGATAAACAGGTCAAAGTCTTCCAAATCATCCCCATTATTGGCATGAGCATTATGCCCCAACTCATCAGGCACACCAGAAAATAGATCATCTTCAGCAGGAAGGAGATTTCCAATAGTCTGAGCCTCGAGTTCTTCAACAGATTCAAAAGGCTGGTCTTCCTCGTGGGGTGAAGCAACAGGTTTGGCAGAATGATGAGATTGCGCATCATTTTCTGATAATCTCACTGCAGATATGCATTGAATATTATTGAACAAATAGCAATGGGGATGGCTTTTTAGCAATACAAAAATTTGAGAGAGCAGGGTGTGTGAGGGAATGATTATAACAGAAGATGACATAAAAAAAATGTTTAAACGAAATCGATTTGAAAAAAGACATGGGATCCAATTTGACATGTAAAAATTCAACATTATAGGGGGAATGTTTGCTCGTTTTACACGTGTTTACCAGGTCATGATGGTAATAACTACAGCTTTCCCATTATAATCATGATATTGAAGAGCATGCTTCAAAGCACAAATTGCAAATAAAAAACTTAGCATTATGAAAAGGTAAACTTACACTTTCCACTAAATACTTCAGACAATGAACTTGAGAACAGGCTGCTTTCCCAACGAGTTGCACTAATACCCATCCTATTTCCACCCAAACTATAAGATGGAGGCTGCACAGACAAACTTGACCATGACTTTGTATGATGATCCATAGAATTCCATGAATTGTTCAACATGCAGGCACTTCCTTCCCCAATAGATAGCTTTTCCTTTTGATCCATCGCCAGAATTGACTGTGGCAGCTGCACACAATCCACAGACAGTGGCCCACCAGGAGAAAGTTTTTCAAAAGGTGATGAAGCAACCAACTTGCTGTTAGAAATTGGTACCATTCCACCTGTTCCTACTGGAAGGCCAACATGTATTCAACAATCAGAAATGTAAAATTTCATGTAGCCTACACACATGATGGATCCTACAGAACACGGAAACAGGAGCAGGAAAACAACCTGGAAGATTCATCTAGGATAGTAGTTTGCATGAATAGCAAACCTAAGAAAATCTAAATGGCACTAAGGTGTTAAATAAGAACAAATAACTTTGAGTTTTACTTAGCCATATAAATGCCATTAACACTTATGAACTAACTACTTCAGAGACTTATTCATTCTGTTTAGAGGTTAAAATGATTTAGAGAAAACTGTCCATAGTCCATATACAAAAAAGTCCATCCAGTAAAGACATGCACGGTTTCTATTGACTTTACTATCTCGCATCTAAAAGGCCCAACACCCAACCTTAGCCAAATTGCTCGATCTCAGATCAAAAGGAAATTACGATTGGGGAATGCATTTAAAAAAAAAAAAAAGATAATTGTAGATTGAATTAGTTCAGAAAGTAAACTGAATGGCACTCACTTCGGTGATCAGGCATCGAATGCGGCTTCCAAAACCCAATTTGTCTCTGCCCAATACAAGTTGCTAACAAATTACTTAAACCCATAAATAAGGATGAGAGAGTACTTATTTGAGGTGCAATGACAGCGAGAATAATCCATCGGAACACAGAGAACTAGCTAGCTACAATCACATAAGGGCAGAAAGAAATCAAAAACAAATTTGCCCGAGTTAAAAGTACCTCAGCAGGTGTCTGGAAGTCCTCAAAAAAGTGAGACGAGGCGTTTCCATCCCTTTGATCCATAATTTCGAAAGGCATAGCGTGATTTAAACACCCAAAAATTTCAATAACTTCAATGGAGAGCTTGTTGTATCAAATTTGCAGGCTCTGTCCAATGTTCATTGCCCTTCATCTGCATAAGGACTTGAAGATCAATATCTTCAAACTGGTAAATCATGAAGCTAACAAAGACTTCGATACAAACAAGACTTGAACAGTAGAGTAATAAAGGTGCTTTCAAACGATCCAATACAGGGACATAATATAACCTTGTGAAAATAAGAAAACTGTAATTTAATTGAAGAAAGCGCAAACCCAAAAATTGTGATTCTTCTTGGAACAAAGGTAGGCACTTTATAACTAAATTGGCAACCTAAAAGGGTTAGATACCAAAATAAAGCGTGTTTCTTTAACAATTTAAGAAGACCACAGATCAGGATAGTGTTATGAAAACGAGAGCCACTAGCTTACCTACCAACGACCAAACTCAAACTCAAATACACCGTTTGCTTGCTGAGAAAAATGGAAAGGGAAATTAAATAGAATTTATAATTCTCAAATTACTAGTTATTTGTGGAAAACGAAAAGAAGAAAAAAAAAAAAAGAAACGAAAAGTAGAGAAAACCATAAATGTCCACCAGACACCTTTAAGACTCAATTGAAGTAGATTTTCCATTTCCGGAAATTAAGAAATGGAGGAAAACAACGGTTTTTATTTTAAAGAAAAATTCAGGGATCTTTTAAAAGACGAAAGGGAGTTGGGGAAACTTCAGCTTGTATTTTAAAAAACATAATTCAGCAGCCGAGATGCTAAAGAACTAAATTCACCTAATCCCCCATTCGATCTGATCCGAAATCCACTAAAAGAACAGAATTATGCAGAAACTGTCTCAAAATTAAGCTAAAAATTTTTCGACATTAATTATTAGCAAAAAACAATAAGAAAAAAGCTCATTTTTTGACTATAATTTGACCTAGAGTACAGAAGATAAACGCACCTTGGAAAAAACTATACATCTCCATCATCACTAATTTGTCTTTCTCCGAAAATGAGCAAAACTACGCGATTAGGAAGGTGCAGAGAGACAGGAGTACAAAATAAGAACGAAAAAGGTCAATTAAGCAGTAGGGATCAAGAAGAAGGAGAAAAAAATAGAAGGAAGAAAAAAGAGAGCAATGGATCTCCGATATGTGCCCTAAGAGAACCTCTTTTTCCCCTGCATTGCAAGCTATATTGCTCACCACACAAGAAAGAGAATATTTCCCTTTTTGTTTTCTTCTAAGTCTATCTAATCATAATTATTAAAAAAGAAAAAACAAGAGAAAAAGAGAGAGAAAATCAAAATTAGCAGAATTCACTTTTATTCTCTCATTTTCAGCAGCATCATTGGTAGACAGCGATACAGAGCTGGAAATCGGCAGCTATGAAGATTCCGGAGATGTCAGTGCGAAATTTCCGGCGAGATTTCCCTCTCGCCGGCGAGTCGCTAAATTCTAGAGAGAGGTTTTGGCCAGTAGGGGAGAGAGAGAAGAGAGATTATGTTATGTTAATGTTAGTTGGCTTTGAAAACAAGACAAAAGAGAAAAGAAATAGGCGGGGGTGCGGGTTGGGCGTTGTGGATGATATTGTGGATAAACGGAAGTGTGAATTATGTCAGACGCAGACCCGTTCCCTTGAAAGTCGAGTGCTCCTAGATTCGGGTCCGTTTAAATTGACGGCGTTACACTCGGTTGTTTGGCTGGCTGTACTATCCACTGCCAGCTAGTTTTGAGCTGATGAGTGGCTTCTTTCTTGGCTTGATCGAGCTAATTATTTTATTTTATTTATTTTTTTAATGCTTTAAAATCACGGAAATGTTTTTTGTTTTGGATGAGTTGGTTTTCCACCGGTCCAACTCGTTCTAAAATAATTTAACAGATTGTCTTTTCCTAACAATAAGAGGGAAAAATTAATTATTAATACCAATTTTACGAGATTCTCAAATTTTCATTTTAAAAATTAAATTTTATATTGAATTTACAACTATCAACTAACACTAATTATCAACATTCGATTAATTAAATTAATTTTAATTAAGTTAAAACATAGTTACTTAATTTAATTTTATTTATTCATAATTTAACAGCATACTATAAATAAATATTTCTTTGTCGTATAACAGCTGAATTAAAAATAAAAAAATAGAAAATTAATTTTAATTATTTATTGAACTTTAACCCTGTCTATACAGTTACGAAAGCTTTTAAAACAAGTAACAAGTTATGTTTATGGAGTTTTGACTTTCTATTGTGGCTTCAAATAGTTTTGAAGAATCAACTCTCTCCCTACTGGACAATGATAGAAAAAAAAAAAAAAAAAAGGGTTAGTAAGATATTTCTTTTTCGTGTCTGCGTGTTAAATTGTTAATCAATGCAACTTGCAACTCTACAATGTGCAAACGCTTTAACTGCAATGCTACAAATCTCCACGTACATCAAATGTCAATTACCTTAATTAATACATAAGACTTATTATAATACATTTTAACGTGTCACTGAGACTAAACTCGTTTATTGCAATTTTTTTATTATTTTTATAATATACATTTTTCCATATTTAGTCTTTATATATAATTAATAATTATTATTTCAATTAATTTTTTTAAATTAATCTCTATACATACGAGTAATTTTTATATATGTGAAGATTTTTAAGGTTCAAATTTAAAAATATTATCTTGCATTCGGACTTCTAACCACGAAAGACTTTTTTTTTAGTTTGCATAAGATAAATGCAAATGGGTGAACGGTTTTAGACAAACCTATAAAGAGAAGAAAGACAATTAAAACCTACCGAGTATGAAATTGAGCAAAAATGCTAAAATGGTATAAACGGTGAGTCACAGTCGTTGAGAGAAAGAGTTTGTTCCACACTTATGCAAGAAAGAAACAGAGTCATTAAGAAATTGGATGAGTTTGGTACATAGGCAGTTACAATTTATAAAGTCACATGCCGTTCGTATGTCTTCTGTATTTGACAAACAAACACCGTATAATTTTCACAATGGGACAAACTAGAATATGCTTCGCATCAAAATTTAAAAAAAAAAAAATAAATTTTTATATTTAAAGTAATTATGAAATATAAAATTCATTTGCTTTTATTTTATAAATACAGAAATTTAATCTCAATATATAAATATTAAAAAAAAGTTGAAGGGAAAAAAATATACGTACGTAAACAAGTGGATTGTAAAGCGTGCCATTATCTTTCTAAAAACTGCACCAAATGAGTGTCGTGTACGAAATGCATACAGATTTGAGAACAAACTCATGAGGCTGTCGTATTAAGATCCTTCCTCATGTCTACTCTACGAATAATACCTTCATTTGTATTAAATAATATATTTTTATCTCGATCAGTTTGTGTGGACATAAAACCCATTATCGCTGGCAACATTTCATGACACGTACCAACCTAAGACGCCCAATTTCTTTTTTTTAATGTTAATATAAAAAAATATTATTACCAATCATTTTAAGGTTGACCCCTAAATGGTCCTCTTTTTTGTTAATTTAAAGCATGCATATATTGAATATTTTGACAGCATATTATTTTAATTTTTTGTTATAAAATTTGTGTATCTTCATTTCATTGTAGTATTTGGTAATTTTAGTTGTCTAAAAGAAAATCACAATGCCGTCCCCATCCGACGTTTCTATATAGATGTTAACAATTCACACCCAAAAGCACTAAATTAAATTAATTAAGCAGGGACCAGCTTTTCATAGCATTTTATTATTTTTAATAATTTGTCGGTAGATTGTCAATTCTTATCATCTTCTGAATACTTAATAATAAAATTAAACTGTAACTTTTTCTTTTTAAAACAATTACCGTATTAATATGGCCACCTGTGGCTCTCTCTCTCTCTCTCTTTCTTAGTTCAAAAGACCTGCCATGAGCGTATGGTTTAAGGAGATTTTTGCTGAGTCCGATTAAGGTGGTGGTGCGTTGATGACAAATGGCAAGGACAAATAATGGTTCAACACATGAACATGAACAGCGTAATCCAATTCCAAATAATGGGGTTTGGCCGTTTGCAATTTACCGAAACATTAGCTATCAGTTTTAACGTGTTTATATACCCAATCGCCACCTAATAACCAAACCGATCCGATCATATGAGGCTGTCGTTTGCTCCAAAAGCAAGGAAAGAAAAAGATTGTGATGCCGTAAGCCGTTTAAAGCCGAAAGCCAGGCCGAGCCGTCATCAAAGGGCCCCACAGAAATTTTGAATGCCGGTTGCTGCGTAATGGATTAGAAAAGCATTTATTCGCGGTACTGTACTCCAGGCTTCCACGTTTTTTTCTTTGATTGGTTATTACAATTAGAAAGCTGTTTAAGAAACTTCAAAGAGTTATGATACTGTCTTCGCAATCTTTTCTTTTGTTTTTAAGGAAAAAGGATGACATATTCACTTTACTTTTTCGTCGCCTTGGTGGCTCTCATTTCTTTTCTCCAAGGCTAAATTTTTATAATTTATTCATTAATTTTCAATTTAAAAACTAATTACCTCATTTTTTAACTTAATACTGAGTAAAAAATGGACTTTTTTACTGATTAATTATGGTATTAGTTCACCTATCAACATTGCCTCTTCTTTGAGTGAAAATGCAATCCTTTTCATCCTTGTTTCTTTTCTAAGGTGAAGAACGCATTCATCAATCATTTGAAAACTGTGAAACTTTTCATTGAATAGCAACTTCAAATTCTTACTTCACAGACAAACTCCTTACTTGATCGGTTAAGACAAGTTATTGAATTCACCCAATTCGTTAAATCCAATTGGCTATACGGATAAATAATCGAATCGATCTGTTTTAATTTTATTAATTGAACTTAATAA
Source organism: Jatropha multifida (assembly GCA_948099535.1). Lineage (NCBI taxonomy): Eukaryota > Viridiplantae > Streptophyta > Magnoliopsida > Malpighiales > Euphorbiaceae > Jatropha > Jatropha multifida. Next base: position 28,483 of record CANUEX010007621.1, read on the forward strand.
GTTGAGAAATAAATCACTAATTTACTAAATTATTTATTTTCAAAACATTAGTATGAGTTAAAAATTATAATAAAGTTAGAATGTATTTAACACATGCAATGGAATTTTTCTCTTTTTGAAGATACGCTTCTTAGCCATTACTAAAAAAAAATAATACATGAATTTTCAAATATTAAATTTATATATGGTTACAATTACCAAATATAGTATTTTTCTCAAAATAGTTAGGCCAAAGAGATCTAAATGAAACAAAATCAAACATGGGACCCAATGACTTTTTTCATATTTTCCTCTTCAAATCCTCCCCTTTAATTATTATTATTATTGTTATACTATAAAAATCATGATTTGCGATTAAAAAAATTTTTATCTGCCTTTTGAGTTTTTTTTTTAATTTTTATTTGTCTTAGTCACAGCTAATACCTTATACCCAAGATCGAGCCTGATAACTTTTTTTATATACTCAGCTTGCATTCCTAATTATATATAATGTGTAGTTCTTTTGGATTTTGTCTTGATTCTTGATAGTATGATGAAGTATTAAAGCCTCGAGCGGATTTATTAATAAATTTAAATTTAAATAATTGGATAACAATATAGATTATGCTATGTGACTGCCAGACGTCTTGAGTTGCCATATGGGGACATTATTTTTTTTTTTTTTTTTTTGAGGAAGGATTAAATTTAGGGATGTGAAATAGTGGGTTCATTTCTTCGAAATAGAATTGAAATGAACCAATTGCATGTTCGATCAGTTGGATTTTTAGGTAAATTTGACTTATTTTAAATAACTCAAAAATTAAAAATTAAAATTATCTAAAGTAATGGATATTTAAAATACCTTTTGACCGAGTGTTATAAAATTCTCTGGATATGTAACTATTTTTTTAAAACAAAAAATGAGGCTACTATGTGTATTAATCACTGTTATATTTGGTTCGGACCACCGGTTTAAATATTGATATCTCGATTTAAGACACTCTCATTGGGCGTACTGGCCATCCGAGAACTGATAAGAGTACCCTAACCCTTCCTGCAAGATCATGGCATTACGGTCAATGCATGTGCAGTCGATCTATCAATTCTGGTTGGGCCTAAAAGTATGTTTTATTCAACAAATGATGGAATTTTCTAAATGAATGAATAAATAGATAGAAATTAGACCTGGTGTTAATCATATATCAAATGAGTAATAACTAACGAGAGCAGTCTAATTTTGGTGACCACATGAAGTGCATGTGATAAATTAATATTAATAATAATATAGCTTAACTGTAAATACATGTAAAATTGAGTCATTGACGGGTTGAATCTCTATCATATTATTTAAAAAATCTCCATTGTCCCTTGAATTTAATTGTGAGAGTTGGCTTAATTAGCAAATTGGGATTTGACTATAAAAAGTTTATAGTATTTTCAAGTATTTATTATATATATATACACACACAACATGTTTGGCATTTGATTGTTTTGTTGTGCTAGGGCCTATCCTATATAAGGCAGGCGAAGGTCTGGAAATTGCACCTTCTAACAAATTTCCGGCAAATCGGACGGTTGTTATGAAAGCGATAGAGAGGGGAAAAGAAAAGAATTAAAGAGAGACGGTTAAAGATAGAAAGGTTCACGTGGTAATGGTGGCGTGATGACCCTAGGATTTAGAAGTTGGTTGTTTTGCAGGAAAACGACAGCCGAATGGGCATTATTTTTTTATGGAGCCGAGTGAGAACAATTATTTTGACATTTTTTAAAAAGAGGTTTTATCCACGCGTCGCTTAATTAGTGGCACGATCTTTATTCTCAAAAAGGCATGGGCATGGGCTATCATTCATGGTCCAACCATTCCCCTCTTAAAGGAAGGGAGGAGATCGGAGAATATTGAAAATGTTATTCAATTCAGTAATTTTGTATTAATATAAATTAACTTTTTATATTTTATTTATTTAGTCTCGAGAAAAACTCTCTCAAGTTTTAATTTATATCATTATGATTTATGGGTAGGTTAAAAAAAAAGAAAACAGAGGCAACATTGGTTTTATAGGTATTTTTATGAGATTAAAAATACTGTATTTAAATTTATTTTTTCCTCAAAATATGAAAAAAAAGTAACTGAATTTTTCTTAGGCATATATCAAATCAAAAAGGGACAATGCGAAACCAGAACACGACGCATTAACAAAACAATGCCATCAAATCAATCATTTGTCAAGTGCATATTAAATATTAGTAATTAATTTCTTACATTAGGGAAATTGAAGTAGTAAATAATTGGGATTTAGGCTTTAGTTATGCATTACATTGAGTCCGCTCCTCACCACTTTCCTCCATTATAACTAAGAAAGAGAAAAAAAAGAAAAAAGAAAGTATAAAAGTTATTGAAAAGGTTTTGAGCAAATAAATATCATCAGGCCCTAAAATTTGGTCCCTCCAGCTCTAATGGGCCAAGCTTATCTTATCGACTCCAATTAATATAAAAGTGTTAAATCTAGGAAGTATTATTATTATTTGTTTTGTTTGCAACTTCAAACTTACACGTCCACTTGTAAGAAACTAGCATTTGAAGAACCATTGCCACGTGATTGTAGATCATGAACCTCCCTGTAGAATGGGCCCCGAGATGAGAACAAGACAATAAGCTCACTGTTCTTTTGATTAGGCAATGTTGGAAGACCAAGTACTGTAAGGACTTATAAAGCAGCAGAAAAGTTTAAAAAGATGCACCATCATCATTTCAATAAGTGGCTAAAAGAGCCCATTTTTTTTTTAAGTTATCAAGTTTGAAGTGACAACGTATTTACTAAACTAGCCATATTAGTAATTAATTGGGTTAAATTCCACAAATTAAACTTATTATTTAACTCCTTTGTTATTTTTTTCAATCCGATATAATGCAGAAAAAAAAAAAAGGAATGTACCTTTATCTGTTCATCTTAGGCGTTGAAGTGGGGAAGAAAGAGTCACGTTTAGAGGAAAACTGAAAAGACTTTTTTTCCTCAATTGTCTTCTAGCATATGTGACTCTTGCTTTCTCTGGTTCTGCTACTTCTGCTGGCTTTCGAGAAAATGCCAAAAGTAAATTCAGATTCTGCACTCTCCACCTAGTACTACTACTGCCGCTGCTACTACTACTGCCGCTGCTACTACTACATACAAACCCCTTCTCGTTTCAATATTTTTTGGTCTTGGGACTGAGTCACAGTCACGGCTTTAAAAACAAACTGCAAAAAATTTTCCTGCCTTTTCTCATTTCAGAATCAATCAATCAATGTCGCTGATTAACCGCACGGTAATTTAACCATTTCACGGGAATTTCATATCGTCATATAAGTTTGATTCCAAATTGTTTTAGAGAGTACGCAAGTTGCATCATGCGAGCAGAAGTGTTTTGTTTTACTGGCGGCCTTGTCAAGGTGACAAGTTCTTGTCACCAGAAATCAAGTTGGCATTTTATAATGGTCATCCCCTTGGCTGCACAACTAAATCACATTGGATCAGAATGATTTCTGAAAAGTAGCGCATCTTTATGAAGTTAGTAAAAAGCCAATGATTTATTTCCTCAAATAAAAAAAGATTAATGTAAAATTTTTGAATACTGAAGGAAAATAAAAACAAATCGCTACCATTTTCCCTTCATCAGCTGGAGTGGTGGACACTGGACGCTCACACGATCACGATACCTGTCTGCCTAGGCCCAAAGCAAGAATTGGGCAAGGGGCAAACTCAAAAATAGAAAGGCCGGAACAGAATATATATTACTGCAAATGTATAGCGTAGGCCCAAAAATTGGGTAATTTCAGGCATTCAAACTTGCAACAACAATGCACGTATTGAGTATTGACTATTAGATTAAAGATAAGACTTCTCTACACTTTCCTTAGATAATATACGACTATCAGATTAGTATCAGATTGGAGGTAGTATATACCCGAGTTTGAGTTCCGTCACCTTCTGCAATGCATGAATTTCTAAAGACAAATAGATGGAGAAAATGGCAAGTATCATTCAGCAACAGAATTTTAGCCAACATGTAATTAATGTAAGAGGCTGATGAGTTATTCATTAATAGCATGGATGAATCCAAGGGCAAAAGCTGTTGAGGACTGTACACCTGTATTCTTGTGCAAGTTGATCTTCAAAAGGCAGGATCCACTAGGTCAGCAGAAAGCTATAGACCAAAGACAGATAGAGGATATTGATGGAAAGTCCAATTGCTTAAAGCACAACAGCATTAAGTCTAGGTTTGGCACTGAGCTAGTGAGCTTTCCTATTCAACAATTAGCATGCCATTACACATAATTTTCTCAAAATTTAGATGATATGTACCATTTCCTAAATATCGGGAATATGTACTGTACTTGTAGTTGCTTTGTCTTCCTTCTTCGAGATTTTCTTCCTTTTTTTCTCAGACTTGGGTTCTTTTGCTTTCAAATCATTGGAGAAGGACCTCATTGTGGCAGCTAGATGCTCGTTTCTATGAGCTGAAACCACAGAAGAGGTGTCAACAGATCCAAGGTACCAAAGTAAGCCACTTAATCAATGTTAAAGAAGTTGGCGGAAAGGATTTTCTCCCTCCAACCTCCTTTAACATGGATAAGGACAGAGAGAATGACTTTGATAAGAAATGAGTTTTTCCCTGCACAACTCCATAAACCTACTCAAATTTTCTATATAATCACCATCATAACAAAATGCAGTGTAGTTTGGACCAAAAGAACATTGAGGAACCCATATGATGGCGTAATCAATCAAACTAAAAAATTAAGAGTCTCACAAGGTGTTAATTAGATTAATCTTCAATGCGAACTTGATGACTATGAAAACTTACTGCAAAGTATGACATCTTCCATGTTCACAGATTTACGACCAGCATGCTGTGCAAAAAGCTCAAGGTCCTTTGCGAGTTGTTCTGATTGCCAAAAGAAATACCATGTTCATTAACTTAATCCAAAGCAGTAATGTGAAACAGAGATCGAACATCAAGAAAACACCATTCTCACCTTTTTAAAATAAATGTACACGTAAAATGCATAATCATAGTTTGAAACCTCTATTTATTATCATCTTAATCTAAGGTTTATTATGCGGGATTTCCCACCTTAGAATTTTCAGCAACGTTAAAATCTCATCAATCTTTCTATTTAGGGAACTTCAATAAATAATTGGAGTTCATCAAATTTAAATCCAAAGTCACTCCCAATAAACACTTCATTTTCAATCATAATTAAACTTCTAGATTTGCAACTTAAGGTAATCACCAAACTTCAATCAACAACCGGCATTCCTCGCAAATGTCAGAAGTAGACAAACGCCAAGTTGCATAGGCTAATCGAAAGAAATTTATCATAGAGATACATTAAAATATGTACAAGCAGAAGATACAATGCGCAACTGATAAGGGCAGAGCGATATCGGAAAATCTCTAGTTCCATACATGGAAAATTGTACTAACAAAAAAGAAAAAAAGAGTTAACACAGTAGATTTAGCTCGAGATTTTACCTGTATATTTGAAGGCTAAATCGGCGATGCAAGCAATTATCTGTTCAGACATGTCCATTCCAATTTTCTTTGCTGCTTGGAATAAATCATTTCCAGCTCGTGAAATCGGATCAGGAAAAGAAATCTACTCGATTGCTAAGGAAATATTAAGCCACTGAGTGTCGGGTAAAGAAACTGAACCTTCAGCTTCGGCGATAGAGATGGTCGAGAGCCTGAATCGGTCTCGAAGCAGCTCGCTTACGGAATCGTCTTCTTCTCTCTCCGCATCGCTTCCACGTCCTCCTTCCATTTCGATTAGGGCTTCATTTATCAATTATCCATCGTAAAAAAAGAGGGAATTGCGCGGGAACGGATTTAACACGCCGTTTACTCGCGCTATAAAGCGCAGGAATTCTACACCGTTTCGATGGTTGAAAAAACCAATATTTATTTGTGGTTTTTTAAAACCGAGTAAGAATTTCTGTGGTGGTTAATAGATGGAGCTGAGATTTTTAAAAAAAAAGTCACAGCCCTTTTTTTCTTGTTTTGGAGGATAGTGTCACAACTTGCTTGACATATAAATAATAATCCTACATTGGGTGTAAGCAATCGTCATCTACGGGAAAATATCTATTTCATGCTGGACATATAGACTAGTCTCGGCCTCTTTGGAATAGTTTGTTTTGTTTATTAATAATTTATTTGTTCGGGCACCAATACTTATAAATTTACATTTACAATTTTATTATTTTAATCTCCTTACATTCTCAAGCATTATTTTAATTCATCTATTTCAATTTATAAAATAATATTTATTAAATATTTTAATTTATAAAATTTATCAATACGATTAAAAAGTTTAAAAAGTATTATTTAAAAATTTATATTAACCAAATATCAAATTAATACTTTACATATAAAAATTATCAAAGATCGTAATCTCAAGGATACCATAAGTTCTCTCTCTCTGGGATAGTTTATATATTTGGTAAGTTGTAATTTATTGCCTTTCCATCTGTTCATCAAGTTACGTTACAAAACATCAAAAATACAACAAATATGCAGCTTCTGGATAATAGATTTGTAAATCTTAAAGAAAAGAATAAAGTAAAAAGTTAGTAAAACATGATTGAAGTGTACAATAATACATTTATTACAAGTCACTTTTAAAAAAAAAACAAACGAACAAATAACTTTTTTCAGAAGTCCAACCATTTTTTTAATAGTGTTGAGTGAAACGAGAGTAGCCTAAACCGAGAAAACAAAGCTGTGGGAAAGCAATACAGGCGTCGTCGTGCTGCTAGGCAAAGTGATAGAGTGCTGCACCGTAGATGATGAGAGTCCAGTTGCCGAAAGCATCACTAACTTACGGGCAAAAGGAAGAAAAATCCATGGAGCGACCCCATCAACTCTGCCCCGTAGGAACTATGAGATCACCCTCTCTGAATTAATTAATGAAAAATTACTTCATAATTCTTTACAAAATAAAAATATGTTGTACTTCACACTTCACACCGAGCAGTGTTCTATCCAATTCAGAGATATTTATTTTATCTTATCCGAAAAATTCTCTCTTTCCAATAAAGCTTTAGTTTTTTTAAGTGACCATGTAATCCAGAGAGAAAACCTAAGAACATAGGAAAAGATGGCTGAAAAAGTTTCCCTCCCTGAAAAGCTTTCTTCATTAACTAGAGGCACTACAAACGTATAAAGGACGGCCATACATGGAAGCAGGATGGAAAATTCTGAAGTAACGGACAATATATATATATATATATATATATTGTATTTATAGCATAATATTTAATTACTGGTAACGCCAAAAATCCATATAGTAACACAACCTCAAAGGACATTTCCATGATACACATTCTAAAGATAGTATCAGATTAATTTCACAGATTCAACGCCCTCCACCACCCCAGAAAAAAAAAAAAAGATGTCTCTATTTAGACATTTCATTACATCAAGACTCAGTTTCCCCATTTGTGCTAAAAAATTCACCAGTGACAGAGAATGGTGGAGTGCCCAATTCAGTTTTAGGGCCAACCTTATTTGGACTCTCAATTACTTATGGGGCAGGTGAAATTCCCTCTATAGTAGGAAGTTAAATTTGATGTTACAGCCATACAGGTTCCATTTTGGCCTTTCCTAAGGGCAACAGACCAAATCCCTGCCCCTTACCCACCTTGTATTTCCTAGACACACGAGCTGGAAGTTGAGTAAACGCTTTTAACATCCCTGGCAGTCAAATTTGTGACACTGAAGCCGTTCGTGATGGCACCAGATTCAGTTGACGCACAACAGTTGACATCACTATCCAATAAAATTCAACAACAGCCATTTGATAATGGACTTAAAGCCACAAGACATCCTCGATGGAATAAGGAAGAAACCTTCATTCTCATCAAGGGAAAGAAAGTTGTTGAAAATCGAGTTTACCGGAGTTGTAGATCCAGTTCTGCATTGGGGTCAGATCAGATTGAACCTAAGTGGGATTCTGTCTCATCATATTGTAAACAGCATGCTGTGAATAGAGGACCTGAGCAATGCCGGAAAAGATGGAGCAATTTGCTCTGTGATTTTAAGAAAATAAAAAATTGGGAGTTGCATAAGAAAGATGAGGATGAAACATTTTGGAAGATGAGGAATGAACTCAGGAGAGAAAGGAGGTTGCCTGGTTTCTTTGACAGGGAAGTTTATAATCTCTTGGATGGAAGGCCGTTTGCTACTGTAGCAATTCCCTTGAGGCTTATTACTGTAGAAACAGAAATGAAGAATGCTGATGGTGATAAGGAAGCAGCCGGAGTGACAGCAGCAGAGAAAGAAGAGGATGAAGATGCTACAGTAGATGATTTATTTTCAGATTATGAAGAATTAGAGCAGGATGAAATTTGCTGGACCTCTAAGAAGGAAACCGTTGCTGCTGAGGATCCCAGAAGGACACAGCCTACATCCGGTAACTCAATTCCAAGTAAGTTTCCCATTCATTTCTTCACTCTTGTCTGAATTGCCAACTAAATAGACCATTCCTCCAGACAGTGAGAACCTAGCAGGGCCAATCTGACCCATCTGATTTTTATCTCCTGAGCTCTAGCAACTTCTTCAATTTGTTCTTGAGGCCTAAAAGTGCAAACTCGTTAAGTAGCATCACTTGTGTCTAAAGAATTCCAAGGCATTCCTATTGACTGACACTACCACTTAGCAAGCTGTGTTCATATATTGCTACCTCTTCACATTTTTAAAAGATAAACAAACCGGTCTTTCAGAGGAGTAAAACAATGCTGCAAAAACAAATAATTCTGGCAACTCTCATGCACAATCAACAACTAAGTATGAACAAATTGAAGTTAGTATGAACACGATCACTTATTTCTTTGTTATTACTGAACACGATCTGTGGAAGTTCATACCAAGGCTATCTTAACAAAAGGCCAGCTTATTAGGTTTTGTTAATGTTAGTGATGCCTTCAATGAATATGTTGTATTTGCTTCACAGAGATGTATCTACTTTGGGGATATCCCACACTGTTTTTTAGTATCTATAATGTTGTTGAGCCCATACTCAACAGTTAGACAATATAATAAATACAAAATTCTCTTTTTTAAATCCTGATCACAAACTAAGGGCTCAAGCCTCAAAGCACATAATAAACATATGTTCTACTCTCCTGCAGGTACAATCAAAGAACAAAATCCAGGTACATTGATATCCCAGAAAGGATGGAAGAAGAGGCCATTATCATCATATGAATGTGAGGACAACAAACTCACAGATCGATTGATCAAAGTTTTGGAGAGGAATGGCAACCTGCTAAGTGCTCAGCTAGAAGCTCGGAACATAAATCTTGAACTGGACAGGCATGAAAGGAAGGAGCAAAAAGCTAGCTTGGTTGGTGTTCTCGAGAAACTCACAGATGTTCTAATAAGAATTGCTGAGAAGTTATAAGCAACTCATAAGGACATACATTTTAAAGGATTGTGATTGAGCATTATGAACCTATCAATGTAAACTGGATTTCTTTTGGTTTCTGATTCATGTAATAACCAATATGATATGTATCGATATCAGATATTATTTTCATTAGCACAGTTATGTCCAGTAGTACAGTTCTTAAGAACCCCAAGAAATCAGTCATCTTGCACCTAAATGGCAAGCAGAAAGTTGAAACAGAAAAACAAAAAGATTGATGGCTTTCTTGGAGTAGTTGCATGTCATGGATTTATTATCAGGACAATAAGCAAGTTAATGGTGAATGGCAAAAGAACTTTGCCCCGGTGCATTGCATATGAGATACATGAGCATCTAAATACACTAAAGATACAAATAATACAAGCAAATGACGGTGAAACAAGTAAAATTCAGGGCTTTACAAATAATGAAAGCAAAAATTCAAATCTGACCTCTCTTCCTTTTTATGCAGGAATTGCTTCGACAAGTCTTGCAAAGTAAAATTGTGTAGTAATTAGACCTCTCTTTCTTATTCTCCACCCAACTTTCTTCAATGCTCTCTCCACGTCCGCCTCTGCATGTAGATATGCTCTGGTTGCCTTTGAAGGTCCCGGAAACAACTCTCCGATTCTCTTTAGTAGATCATAGTAAAATGTTTTTGGTGCAAAACTCAAAATGAGTCGCTTATCTGCCAATGATGCGAGATGGGCAATCATCCCATCCGCTTTACTCTGTGGATAATGTATCAAAACATCTAGGCAGATTACTGTGTCATACTTCCCATCTAAGCTCTCTAAATCTTTCACATCAAATTTCGGTAATACAGGTGATGCATTTTCGTTTACTGCTTGAAGCTGCTCTTTTGCCTACAAAAATTATATGTAAATAGATTATAAAAGCTATCCTTATAACATTCCTTTACGGAGACACCTCAATATCAGACTTCTTACTTGTTAGATATATTTATGCAATTATCCAAAATAAAATAATAATTTACGTACTTATTTTTCTGTAATTTATCCAAATTATGGGAAAATATTGGGGAAATTACGAAGACCACTTACTTGCTTCTCAGCTTCAGCCACCATAGCAGCCGAGATGTCGCTGGCCGAAACAATCGCTCCTTCTTTCGCCAATGGAATCGCTAGAGATCCGGTCCCACAACCAGCGTCACAAATAGTAACTCCTTGCAGCGAGCCTTCGTCTTTCAACATCTTTAATACATTCTCCACCGTCTTTGAATGGCCAAGCCTAATGTCACACTGCACTCGATTAACATCATCTGTCTCTCCGTAAATCTTCTTCCATCGCTGGAAGCCAGAGTTGTTGAAGTACTCCTTCACCACTTCCTTGTCGCCGCCCCCGACCTCCTCTGCCTGGAGCCGTCGCCGACGCTCAGGGTCAGTGAGGGATAACGCCGCGGCTAAAGCAGCCACGGAGCCTCCGCCTATGACGGCGAGTGTTGTACTGTCGAATGAAGATAGGTCTGCCGCAGAGGCAGTAGTAAGAGGCGGAATGGCGGCTACAGTTATGGTTCTGTTTGTTTTTGGTTTGGGAGAAAGCGAAGAGAATCTCGGGTTGTTAGTGTGGAAAGTATTTGGAGCGATTAGAGACGACGCGTACGCCATTTTAGTTGTTCTCTCTCCGGCCGGCGAGGAGAGGGTGGATACGTGGAGATTGGAGAAATGGTTCGTTGGTAATCTTTCGATGATATTTTCGTTATCTTGTGCAGACCGGATAAGATGAGTTCTCACTCTCGATTCTCATGGGTCCCACTTTCAATTTATGCGTTTGATTAATTAATACATTAATTAATAATGCTCCAAGTAGACGATTGAGCTTAATTACGTATTCAAAGGTTAACGCGCTGTGGCGCGCACTGGCTCCAACCGACGATGGTCGTTGTTGGTCCTCTGTTGCCGGCGTTTTAACCGAAACTAACTTTAAAAGATAAATCAGTGACGAAGCGAGTGAGCTGGAATGACCGAGTCTCGAGCAGATTAGACAAGGTTAACTGGTTAAGTCATACTTTGGGTCAACCATTGACGATAAAGCTTAGCTATATTAGACTGAAACATGCAGCAGAAACTTCCAAAACAAGCCATTTCTTTATAGCCTTTTTCATAAACCCCTATGGTCCTTTTTTGTTGGAAGTGATGTTTTGTTCTTCATGTACCAATAAAATTCCACTTACTCTCTTCAAACAACAACAAACAAACAAACAAAAATTACTACATAATTGCAAAGTTGTGGGTCTTCTTTAATATCGCCGCTCGATTTGATGCTGTTACGATTACTTTCCTGACTCTCCTCCGTATTTTATAGGAACCTGCTTTGATCACTCTAAGCAACGATCATAATGGCAATTCAAGTATGTTTCTTGATGATATTATCAAGCTTTTTATACGTGGAATCCAAGTATATAGCTTACAATACCACGTCGGGCATTGTTCCAGGGAAGATCAATGTTCATTTGGTGCCTCACACGCATGATGATGTTGGTTGGTTAAAGACTGTTGATCAGTACTACGTTGGATCTAACAATTCTATTCAGGTATAACTTTCTTTTGTTTTGGAATTTCTGAATTTGATTTTGATAGCCATTCATTTTATTCAGATTCTGAGAATTTGATATATGTTGTGCAGGGAGCATGTGTACAAAATGTATTAGATTCTTTAGTGCCGGCATTGCTGGCAGATAAAAATCGCAAATTCATATATGTTGAGCAGGTTACTATAATTACACTTTGTTAACTTGAAAAATTTTTATTCTCTAAGGCATTGAATTTGAAAGAAGAAAATACTTTTTCGTTTTTTAAGTCCCTTGAGATGGCAGATAATAAAATCCATGAAAATGCCATTTGCCCACAAATGCAGGCATTTTTCCAGCGTTGGTGGAGAGAGCAGACCGAGGATGTTCAAACTATCGTCAAGAAGCTTGTCAGCTCTGGTCAACTTGAGTTAATGTAGTGTATAGAACAGAACCCATTCAGCCAATTTTATGTTTTAACACATTTAAGTTGTGTCGCGAGACCTTATGGGTAGAGTAGTAAGGCTCTACCCAAAAACAAAATAGTGAGGAGACCCGTCAAGGCGGGTTCCATTAACTTTTATTTCATTCGCTGCTTGATATTGGACATGTATTAATGAAATTTCTTGGCATTCGTCATTTGGTTTGTGGTTTTCAAATTTTGGCGTGCAGAAATGGGGGGTATTGCATGCATGATGAGGCCACTGCACATTACATTGATATGATTGATCAAACAACTTTAGGGCATCGATTTATCAAACAAGAATTTAATGTGACACCTAGAATTGGTTGGCAAATTGATCCTTTTGGACATTCTGCAGTGCAGTCATATCTGTTGGGGGCAGAGGTATGGTTTCTCCACATATCTTGGTTCCAACCAGGTCAATATTAAACAGCAAATACACGTTTGTATAATTCAACAGTTTGTGATGCTAGAATTTTTCTCTTTTGTTGAAGTTATGAGACATTAGACCACATAATTTGGAAGTAAATTCACAAATAGAAGCCCCACGAAGTTTCACTTTCACGCCCATCATCTACTAATTTATTTGATAATACTGTTTGTGGCTCAGGTCGGATTTGACTCTTTGTTTTTTGCACGAATCGACTATCAAGACAGAGCAAAACGGAAGGACAAAAAGAGTCTTGAGGTTGTATGGCAAGGCTCTAAAAGTCTCGGTTCATCTGCACAGGTGAATATTTCTAATTATTCTAATTCTGTTTATCATAAAATTGAACCTATTTAAATATGGACGTTAAAGAAAATGATTGTTATGTTTAGTTTCTTTTTAATGCAATTGAACTTTTATTTTGTAATCCAACTTGTTTTCTTGACATGGATTTGTGTTCTCTCACCAAATTACTTTCTTTTAGATATTTGCAGGCGCATTCCCAAAGAATTATGAACCTCCAAGTGACAACTTCTACTTTGAAGTTGATGATGAGTCTCCCGTTGTCCAGGTAAATCCTTAGTTTAGTGTTGATGACACGTCTAATTTGATGCATATCAGTGTACTAGTTATGTGATTCTATTGTTCTGTTATCTTGAAGGATGACGTCAATTTGTTTGACTACAATGTGCCTGATCGTGTAAATGAATTTGTATCTGCCGCAATGACTCAGGTAAGATTATGGTGTTAATTTGTCACCTACCTTCCAAATTTTTATTACCATCGCCTTAATGATGCTCTTCAAGGAGATTTCATTTCTTTTATTTTGAAGCTACTCTTGTATTAGAAAATCGGATTTGCAAGCTAGAAAGAGATTCGTGTTGAGAATATTTAATGAAAGAGTTCAAATTAGTTAAGGCATATCACAGCCGCTCTTTATCTTATCTTTTCCAGGCTAACATAACTCGAACAAATCACATTATGTGGACTATGGGGACGGATTTCAAGTACCAATATGCTCACACGTGGTTCAAGCAGATGGACAAATTTATTCATTACGTGAATCAAGTTAGTCTTCCCTGATATCATGCTTATGCACTATATATCTAGGGAGAAGCTGAATATTCAGATGTCGCATTTGATTGCAAAATAGGCTTGATTTTATGTTATTGGTTCTTCGAGTGGGAAATTCACATGGTTATGTGTAATGTTTAGGAAGAATTGAAATGTAATATTCTGATGGTCGACTAAATTTTCTTAGACAACCTATTCTTATCTATTCCTCGTCTTACATTTGTTTCAGTTTTATTTTGCACATTGATTTCAATTTGCTCAAGATATTTTGCAATGTTAATGGAAGTACCGGATTGGAATTTCCGCAGGATGGGCGTGTGAATGCCTTGTATTCAACTCCATCAATATATACGGATGCTAAATATGCAACAAAAGCATCCTGGCCACTCAAGACCGATGACTATTTTCCGTGAGTGTAAAGCTTGGAAATTGCTTTTAGTAACATTTAGCTGCTAATCTTTTCTGTCGAAGCATTTACAATTTGACTGTTGAAAATGTCAGATATGCAGACGATGTAAATGCTTACTGGACCGGGTACTTTTCAAGTAGGCCTGCTATCAAAGGCTATATTAGAAGAATGAGTGGCTACTATTTGGTAAGACTTATGTGACTGTCTTGGCAGAATTTGAATAAATGATCCTTACCGAGCACTTGAAAAAACAGGCTGCAAGACAATTGGAGCTCTTTAGGGGAAGGAGTAAAGCAGGGCTAAGTACAGATTCTCTGGGTGAAGCTTTGGCAATTGCTCAACATCATGATGCAGTTACTGGGACAGAGAAGCAGCATGTGGCTGATGATTATGCGAAGCGGCTGTCAGTAGGATATAAGGAGGTTTAACATTGAATTCTCCTGTATTCTCTTGATGGTGCTTGTTATTATGCGTTAGTTCAAAACAAAAGATATAATTGTTTCTTTGCAGGCTGAGAGGGTAGTTGGAACGTCACTTTATTGCATGGCAGAGTCAAATTCAAGGACTGATTGCACAAATATAACAAACAAGTTTCAACAGGCAAATACAAATACTAAAAACACAAAATCAATATATATATATATCCAAATTGAGAAATTGGCATCTATTATATGTTGATATTTGTTTCCTTTCATTCTTTTTCATTTCATTATTTCAGTGTCCCCTGCTGAATATAAGCTACTGTCCTGCATCAGAAGTTGATCTATCAAATGGAAAAAGCCTGGTAAGGAGAATGTCAATGAACATTTGTTTCTTGTACTTACTTTTGGATGAAATAGAAAAGAACATATTATTTGTGGTTCACTTGATCATGAGATAGATCATCCTTGATGGACCCTCTTCTGTAGGTGGTTGTTGTCTACAATTCTCTGGGATGGAAAAGACAGGATGTTATAAGAATTCCTGTGAGTGCTTTTGTTTTTATCAATTTAATGATCTTGTGCCAGTGTTAGCGGTTTGAAAATATGCCATGTAAACATTATACTTTTAGTTTCTTTTAATACATGTGCATCAGTATGTGTCTGATTGTATTTTGTTTCTGTTTTGAAAGCCGTACAATTTTTCACGTTAAAGACGCTTCGTTTTGTAATGTAAATTTTTATGCTTATCAGCTGACCTACAAAACTTGGTGTAGGTTATTAATGAAAACGTCATTGTCAAGGATTCTGAAGGAAGAGAAATTGAATCACAGCTATTGCCTCTGATGGATGTGTCTGTTGGCATAAGAAATTACCATACTTTGGCATACTTGGGTAGCTCCCCAAATGTGACCCCTAAGTACTGGCTGGCATTTTCAGCATTTGTACCTCCTCTTGGTTTTAGCACTTACAGTATTTCCAATTCCGCCCCAACTACTGAACGAGCAGGTCGGAATGGCAACTGCTCTGTCCAAAACCTCATTCTAGGATAGAAAATTGTACAGTCAAATTTCCCATTATATTGAAAGAGAATTTAAGTTCATGCTTATCTACTTCTGTCTACAGCCGCTGTTTCAAAGAGTCAAAAAGTATACAAGACACAAGTGACCCAAAGTGATGCAATTGAAATAGGGCCCGGGAACTTGAAACTAATACATTCAGGGATTCAAGGAAAACTTACTCGGTATATAAATAGCAGAAGCTCGGTACGTAAAATTGGCTCAGTTTTTATGGGCATTTCCAGATGGCAAATTAACTCAAATGATTCAGTCTTCAACGTTAAGTAACATGATATATTTGTTAGTTATACATATAACTTACGTGTCTTTAGTTTTTGTTTTAATTTACAATTGAAGATCAAAGCATCTGTGGAGCAATCATATAGCTATTATGCTGGAGATGATGGAAGCAAGGATTTACAGGTATTTTGTTCCTTTCATTGGAGCTTCTGACATTGGTTTTTCATGTCTCCTTGCTACAATGATTTATGGGTATATTATTTGTTGAGTGATTAGATATGGTAAAGTGCGGAAAACTATTAGTAACTATTTGCTTAACTTATTGAAGGCCTCAGGAGCATACATATTTCGCCCAAATGGTTCATATCCCATTGACTCCAAAGGGGAGGTACACATGGTCCTCTGTCAAGTGCTTGATCAGAGACTAAATTGCTTATATTCACTGTAAAACAAGAAACTAAGGAGTTGGACAATTTCAGGTTGCTTTCACTGTTTTGCGAGGACCTCTATTGCATGAACTACATCTGAGGATCAACTCATGGATATATCAGGTAATTTATCTCATCAGATGAACTCGGCTGTAATTTGTCTTATTGGCACTAGTGATCGTCAAGTTCCTGCACTGCATATGATAGAGAAATGTAGAACTATGAACTTGTAATTTCTCCTAGATTGCAAATGTCAGAACTTGTAATTTGTCTTATTAGCACTGACACTCACATGAAATAAACAGATAACCAGAGTGTACAAGGAGAAAGAACATGCTGAATTTGAGTTCATCGTAAGTTGTTAAAATTTGTTCTTGTTGTGAACAAAATCTTTTGAAGAGCCATTTATTCATATAGGAATTGTTTTTATTAGCGCTTTTCTTAACTTCAGGTTGGGCCAATACCAATGGGTGATGGAATTGGCAAAGAGGTCATAACTAAGATCACAACAACACTGGAAAACAACAAAACATTTTATACAGATTCAAATGGTCGTGATTTTGTAGAAAGGGTATGTTTGTAACTTTCTAAGAATTTCGAACTGTGCAGTTGTGCATATGTCTTAGAGAAATCATTCCTCTGCAGATTCGTGACTACAGGAAAGACTGGGACCTTCAAGTGAATCAACCTGTTGCAGGAAATTATTACCCTGTATGTTTACTCTTAAATTTCAACAACTGTAACGACTTAGATTGCTATCTTTACGTGGGAAAAAATTTTCATTATACAATCCATCTTCAGGGGTGAATACTGAATACGTCTTGAATAAACTGACTTCAATTTTTAAAATTAAATGGGCTTTTGTCCCTTCAAGACAATACCCTGTGATTATGATTGTTGAGTACCATGAGAAAGATCAAGAAGAATGACAACAATGTCATAACTTGTTAACCTAGCATGGTAAAATCAATTATGTGATTAACAAGATTTTAGCCTCTTCCTGATACTTGACAGTTCAAAGCATTAAATTTGAAGTTTAATACATGTATACAGTAGATGGATGTGTATAGTTGACCATTCTCCTCGGGCACCAAGTTACATGATATTTTTATTCTCCATTCAGATTAATCTTGGAATTTATATGAAAGATGGCAGTTCAGAGCTCTCAGTCTTAGTTGATAGGTCAGTTGGTGGATCGAGTATCGTGGATGGGCAATTGGAACTAATGCTTCACAGGTTTATTCACTTTATTTCCTGCTGCTTGTGCTTTATTGTTTATCGATTGAGCATTATATGACATAATCTGGGTATATCTAAAATATTATGCGATGATTGTAAATCTGGAAAAGCTTTTTTGTGGATGAGTATATATGATCTATTTTCTGTTACATTTCCCTATTTATAATATAATTTTGATCATAACTATTAGAGCTGAGATCTAATCATAAATGCCAAACAATATTCTTAGCTTTTAACGATTTCCTTCGACCAGATATTTATTGACCGTTACAAAATTTAAATTGCTTGACTGTGATGTCTGTTCGGGTCTTGCAATCTATCTCCTTCTCTTAACTTCTTGACTTGGTCAAAATGTTGTTCGGTCAAGTACTGAACAGATTCTTTGTTATCATTATGTTTTTTAATCCCAACAGGAGATTACTTAAAGATGATTCTCGAGGAGTTGGAGAGGCACTGAATGAAACAGTTTGTGTTCTTGATAAATGCACAGGATTGACGGTAAGCACACGCTAAACCGTTACAGTTTTTGCACAGTATTTGAGTTCTAGTGGATTTCCATTTCGTGACATGTAGCTTACTTGATGAGCATACATTTACAGATTGTGGGGAAGTACTACTTAAGAATAGATCCATTAAGTGAGGGTGCAAAGTGGCGTCGATCATATGGCCAGGAGATATATTCTCCCCTCCTCTTAGCCTTTGCAGAGCAGGTGAATTTAAGAAATTGGGTCATTCTTGCTCATTTTTTGGGTTTATTTGTAACTCATAACACATATTATCCTCCTTTTCCAGAATGGAGACAATTGGACAAACTCTCATGTAACAACCTTTTCTGCAATGGATTCCTCATATGTTTTACCAGATAATGTCGCAATAATAACTCTACAGGTGTTTTCTCTCTTCCCCCTGTTATATACTCGATTCTTTTTCCATGAGTTAGTTTGCTAGCGGGGACAATAGGGGAAAGGTGAAGACAACTACTAAGGCTGCTTGGTTAGTTAAACACTTTTCTTTTCCTCTCAGAAATGAGTAGTATTGAATTGTTCTTTTTCAAAAACAACTACAAAATAGACCTGTTTATTTACCATTAGAAAAGAGAGAGAGAGAACAGTTTTCTGTGTTCTGAGGAACAGTTTTCCTAATGCTGTTTGAAGAAATAAATTATCAGAGGTAAAAGAGCAGTGAAACATGATTTCTGTAGAACAATAAACAAACAGGATAAGCATTCCTGTGGATGAATCAGCACAACAATTGCCTTAATTGGAAACAATTGTGGGACTAATATATTTTTAAGATGAAAATAATAAAAATACATGCATTCTGCATTCTTTAGTTGAAGAGTTTATTTTTTTCTGTAACCCTGCAGGAACTGGAAGATGGAAAGGTTTTGATTCGGTTGGCACACTTGTATGAGGTTTGGAGTTTCTCTTTCATGCTTATCTATCAAGCATCTTGTTTAATCACCAGCTTTAAAATGTTGATCAAGTTGTCTAATGTCTTGCTTCTAAATCCAATTATGAGGAAGACAATTCAAGTAATGGTTTTGAAGTGACAAAAACTCTGAATGAGTTCATCAATTACTTAGGCAGTAATTTTCCATTTACAGACTGATTTTCATTCTTTCCCAGTTCGTTTTGAATCCTAAAAACTGTGTTTCTTTTGATGCTTTAATTGCAAGGTTGGAGAGGACAAGGATCTGTCAGTCTTGGCAAGTGTAGAATTGAAAAAGGTGTTCTCATACAAGAAGGTAGAAAAATGACTTCCTGATAATAACTTGATTTGCTTATAGCTGATAAAAAATACTTATTCAATCTTGTATGTCTACCAGATAAACAAAGTAACAGAAACAAGTTTATCTGCCAACCAAGAAAGGTCGGAAATGGAGAGGAAGAGACTAGTTTGGAAAGTAGAAGGCTCTTCTGTAAACAATCCCAAGGTGAAGAGAGGAGGACCTGTAGATTCATTAACGTTAGTTGTTGAACTTGCTCCAATGGAAATCCGCACCTTCCTTATTGACTTTGAATAGAAATGATCAACCACAGGGCAAAAAACATTCAGTTTAGGTCCAAGTTCTTAGAAGATTGATCAAAACTCAAAAGCTTGTAAATTCTCAATATGCATTAATAAATTTCAGTTGCTTTGATCTTCATAAATTTATTATTGCATTTTTCTCCTCATCTCATTATTTAAACACGAACGGAAGGAAGCAAGATCATCTTTTTTCTTTCCAGTTAAATTATGATCTAGAATCAATTAGAAACCTCGCTAGGTGTGCTCAAGAAAATCAGTGTCTGGTTGCCAGTCCCTTTTCTTTATATTTTGTTCTCATTTCTATTAAATTCTCACCTGCCAAACAAAATCTAATTCCAGTTAAAAAAAGTATGCTATTGATCTAAAGATGGTTCTTGCCAAACGAAACGATAATTCTTGATAAATGTTTTAATTTAGCGATTATTATATTGTATTATATATGTCGGCCCGTCCTGTTTATTATCCGCTCAAAACGGTACTTTATTTAAAGAAACGACAACTACAATGATGAAAATCAACCGTGCCGAATCTAGCGGTTTGTTGTTGATGTCGTTCGGTAAATTAGTATTCCAGCCCGCTCAAACGATTGGCCCATGGTCGAATCATTCTCAGGCTTAAGTCCTACGGATCACGTTACCAAGCCCAGCTATAGTTCAAGACTCATTAGAAACGAGGCTTAACGACCGATAAACTTTGCCCTACTTGCTAGGTGGAGAAACTTTTCCGACGTGTCAATTTTAATAGAAACTCGGTTTTCGACGGATGACTAGTCGTTCACGTAGTTGTCCGCTCGATCCGACTCGTCTCAGCCCTTGACGTTGCATTGCAGGGTTACCGTTTTTGCATCTTATCATTGCACATACCAAATCTAAAAACCCATAGCACAAACGCTACGCAGTCCTAGAACAGCAGTTCCAGAAGAACAAGTCCACCATTTGAATCCATAGGAACAGGTACGTACACACCACATTTTGGTTAGATCTTACAGCTGTACAATACTGCAACGATCAAATCTCCCTTTTCTCTTTTCTTTTTGCTTTTAATTTGGTTGCTCTATGCATCGCATATAATATAGCAGTACTGATTATTGCTCATTTCCTCTTCGATTAATGTGATTTTATCTGGTGAATGTTCAGTTGAAGGATTGATGGAGAAGGAAAGTGAAACCACGGCCATGGAAATTGACGCTCAAAAATCGAACAGTTCTGATCAGATCAATCCTAGATATTCAATCAACGGTAACTTCCTCTTTATAAACAGAAATACATTGCGACCCTCTTTCTATGGATTAACATTTCGTTGGCATTTTTGAGGTATTAATATATATTTTTTTTCTTTTTGACAAAATCAGTGTTGCAGCTCTTGAAGTCTGCACAGATGCAGCATGGCTTGCGGCATGGGGATTATACACGCTATCGGTATATGGATTGCTTATTGGTCTAGTTGTTTGATATGAATTTTTTGTAGTGAGGTTTTTGTGATTGAATTTAGTAATTTGATTCAACCGCAGGAGGTATTGTTCTGCTCGGCTGAGAAGGTTATATAAATCATTGAAGTTTACCCATGGACGTGGTAAATACAGTCGTAGACCTATAACTGAATCCACTGTTACAGAAGTTAGGTATGTCATGTTGATTTAGCTTGTATTCTTCTCTTCTCAAACAGTGTATATGTGATTCCATTTTTGCTTGCACCTTTTTTCTCCCTCTCTTTATGCTTCTTATTATCCTACTGAATGAGTTCTCATTTATTTTTGGGTAATTATTTTTAGACCTTGGCTTGGGCCAATTTTTCAGTTTTGTTAGGCTGGTAGCTGATTATCCATTATATTCTCCTGAAAAAGCTTCCTATGTTGGGATCCATGTTGTCAACAGTAAAATGAAATGCTCATTTTATTTTTCTTATTCTTATCTTTGCAAATCATAAACCGTAAAGCCAAGAAGTTCTGAGGTAATTTTGTTTCACAAGGGTCAAAACTCATAAAAATATGAAGTTCTTGTGTTTGAGGATAATTTCTTATCACAATGCCTAGTTCTATCACAAGAAAACCCTTTCTGGAGAAGGTTATGGCTAATTGGTTTCTTAAATTGGAAGTGACTTTTTGAGTTTATTGGTGTTAATGTTTGTGAAATAGTGAGAGTAAAATTCCATTTCAGGTTTATAATTTATTTTATTTGAAAGAGAAATAGGTTTCTACATCTGGTTTTTTATATGGCGGAGAGAGCTTGGAGCCATGCCATGGAGAAACGACAGCTTCCAGATGGCCCAAATGCACGGCAACGCATATATTTGATTGGGAGATTAAGGAAGGCAGTAAAATGGGCTGACCTGTTCTCTCGGTTGTGTGCTGCCAAGGGAGATTCCAGAACATCTTTGGAAGCTGAGGTGTGCCTTTGCCTTTGGTTATTTTAACTCATTTCTGCAATTTATGGTCTCTGGCATCTCTGTAGCTATTGTAATACAATTTGGTGCAAATAATGTGCATGAGTTTTGTGTGTTTATAGGCTGTTTGGATGGAGGTAAAATATTGGTGGATGTAAAATAGAGGGTGAAAATGCCTTGGAATTTTCAAAATCCCTTATTTAGTTTGGGTGAAAATGTTAGGGAGGGTGTAAAATAAATTTATTTTACATCTTTCTAGCCTAATTTTCACTGCATTTTGGGAGGAAGGTGAATAGTGTCATTTTAAACCCTTATTTTACTTCCTCCATCTTCCCAAACATAGCATTAGTGATTTTACCATTTTATTGGATAGCACTTGTTGTTAGAAGCTCGATGAATTTAATATTGACTTTTTTTTTCCAATAAATGGTTGATGCTGCTTCTTTCTTTCTGTTGGCTAGCACAATGCTAGTTATGAACTAGTCGTATTGCACTTTTGTGAAACTTTTGGGGTTACAATCATCATAAATAGTTAATTCCATTGCTTTGCTGTTGAATGGTAACTAACTAGGGGGTTGTCTGAGTTTGAACCACTGGATGGATTCATGAGCAAACAGCCATAATAAGCTCCAGTTATGCATAAGAGCTTTATGATACAAGTCTCAAGCATCTCTGGGATTTGCATTAACAGTTCATTCTTTATAATTCTGTCACAATTATGTTTTATTTCGATGAGTCTGAGGGGCATATGTGAATTCTGCACCCTTTAGTCATCTGCTTGATTGTGTAATAGCACCAAAATGTTCTAAAATTCTTATATTCTTTTACTAGTTCTGCTGAATTTTACCCCATATCTGGAGCCTTCTTATACTTCAGCTAAAGTATGACATGACTTATCCATCCTAAATCAACAAAGTTTGAATTTTCCAATTTTGCAGGCATATGCTGCGTATATGAATGGCAATCTATTGTTTGAACAGGATCGGAATTGGGACACGGCATTGAAGAATTTCATAAGTGCCAGGTCCATCCTTCATAATGATCATTTATTGCTGCTTTCATGTTAGAATTGTATAGCTAGTGTTTGGCATAGTCAGAAACTTATTTGGGTGGGGCTATGGGAGGCATACACGAGCGTCTACAGTGTGGCAATTGTAAAGAGTAAAAAATGTGAACCTTGAGACCTCTATCATGTTTGTTTTGCTAGATTTTTAAGAGTTCAATTCATTGGGTTAAGTTACGGGTTTAACAGAAATAATACAATGCCCTTTAGATCTCATTTTTCTAAGTAGAAGTTTTGTAGGAGACTGTATATTCAATTCGCTTTTCTTTTATTCTAAACCGTTGAGTTAAATTGCATTTTGCCATATTAGGATTTATCCAAACATGGGAATTCTGTTATGGAATCTGTTGAGTTGAATTCTGATAGTGTTTGTCCTCTGTGTTTTTATCTGTCATGTCATCCACTTTAATTAATCAACCTTAAATCTAAATCACTGACTGATCCTGTATCATGAATTAGTTACCACAATAAAAGGACGAAATGGTGTTGTTCTTGACTGAATTGATTGATGTTTCATATAGAGCTGTTTATGAGGAACTTGGGAAATATGGAGACCTGGAGAATCAGCTTTTATGCCGTGAGCGTGTTGAGGAGCTGGAGCCCAGTATTCGATACTGCAGACACAAAATTGGCGAGTCAAATATTAAGACTTCTGACCTTATACAAATTGGTGAGATGGAAGGTCCTGCACTAGACCTGTTCAAATCTAAATTGGAGGTGAGATTGATATTTTAGCAGGAATTCAATTGTGATGCCAAATCTTTTCATTTTTTCTTTTTCGTTTTTTGGTCTTCAATGCAATTTCATATGTTCTCTAGTCTGGTTTAGATGTACTCAAAGCAGCTGGTCTGCTTATATTCCATGGTTGTGCCGCTTATTTGAAAAAAAAAAAAAAAAAAAAAGAAATACTATATCTTGTAGTTGTTCACCTTATAGATTCAATAATGAAATGGATATTACATTCTTGAGGAGTGTAAGCAAGATTTATGTTGAACTACCAACTTCACACTGAGCCTCATCAATATCTAATGGATGATTTTGTTATCATTGATCTAGATAAACATGAATAATATTGACAACCCTAGGTTTCTGACTTTCATATTTTCCTATCATGTTAGTTCTGATTTGAGAATTTTATGTGAATTGATTTCCTACGTGTTCTTTTTTAATTTTTTTTACCTTGTTTTTCAGGCTGTTATGGCAGAGGCAAGGTCCCAACAGGCAGCTTCGCTGACAGAGTTTCATTGGCTTGGTCACAAATTTCCAATATCCAATGCAAAAACCCGGGTTGCCATTTTAAAAGGTTGGTCTCAAAGTAATATAATTGCTAAATCAAAAAATGGATTTTTGTTCAAGAAGAAATCTTATTGGAACTATCCATAACCAGTTCATCTTCAGAACCGTAGTATTTGATCTGCAATTGTTTCTCCTCCTCTATTGTCTTTTGATGAGTACAAAACTATAAATGAAAATGAGGAATGAGTATCTTTGTCTTTATGTTGCTCTAGTCAGAGAAGCTTATTTGGAGTTGATTGGATGCGTGATACTTGCATGTCTTTGTTCCACTGCAATTTCTTTTTATTGGTCGAGCAATCCTCAAATTCTGTTTGTTGTTTGACGATCTCATCAGCTCAAGAACTGGAGAAGGATTTGCATGGTCCTACGGCTGATTCACTCCCAGCAGAGAAAAAATTAGCCATCTTTGACAAAATTTTTACTGCATATCATGAAGCTAGAAGCTCCATTCGCAGTGACTTGGTATGGAATTTCAGCCAGTAGTTCTACTATATTTCATTCAACAATAGATGCTTTTGTTCTTCTTATTGTATTGCATTGTCGAGTGTATTTTTCTTTAATGTTTTTCTTAGCCTTTTAGCTGTGTGATTCATTCTTTCAATCTTTTGGACTTGTATCCTGACATATTACATTTTCTAGGCCGGTGCAGGTAATGCTGATAGCGTAAAAGATGACTTAAGTGGCCTTGATAAAGCTGTTAGTGCTGTACTAGGACAACGGACAATCGAACGTAATCAGTTGTTGGTTAGCATTGCAAAGAGTAAACTTACTAGGCGCCGTGATGACAAAAATGAGAAAGTTACTAAACCTGAGGAGCTTGTTCGCTTGTATGATCTTTTGTTACAGGTTAACAATCTTTCTGTGCTATTATTGTCAAAATGCTTTTCTTCCTAAGGATTGATTCAGATGCTGCATGTGATATATGTCACTACCCCAACTTAAGAGGCTAACCTGTTTAATCGTGTTACCTTTGGCAGAATACATCTGATCTTTCTGACTTAGTTAGTTCTGGAAGAGATACAAAACCTGAGGAAGTTGCATTTTCTGAAGACTGCGAACTTAGAAGCTTGGCTTTTCGAGCACAAAGGTTGTACCTGAGCTCCTACTGATTTGACATGTTGCTACTAATTTTACTGTGTTGCCTGTATTTCATACACGTCTCACTAAATCATCTTAATCTGTCTATTTTGGGTCTGGTATGGTCATTATATTCTATAATTTTGCTCAAAGATGGGCATGTCTTTTGTTAACACATTGATCTTTACCATCTTTTGCCTTCATGTAATTGGACCTGTTTTTCGGTTTATTTTCTAGATCTCTTGCTATTGTCAGCTGTAAGTCTTTACTGTGGAATTTCTGTGAGCTTCTTCTCAATTTTTTCCTGTTTCTCATAATAATATTTCTGCTCATTTTCATGCCATTTTGTTTTAGATGAAGACATTTATTTCAATATTTCTTGTCCAAGAGAAAAAGATGTGATTTTATGAATTCCATTTCTGTTTGAGGTCTAGAGAACAAGGTGACCATTTATGAGTTACTTTTATCTTTCTTATTCCTTTGCAGGTGCTTCTACCTAGCAAAGTCTTACAGTTTAGCTGGAAAGAGACCAGAAGCATATGCTTTATACTGCCAAGCTCGTTCCCTTGCTGAGAATGCTTTACAAAAGTTTCAATCTCTTAGTAACACCGACGAGGTGATTTTTCTTTAAAAGGGAACTATAGATTTCTTTTTTTACTTTTTTGCATTATTAACTGAAATCAATAGTCAGTTTTAGTGTGGCTGTGGATTCTTTACTTTCAGGGAAAAGTCATCTAGAAAAATAGCTAGTAATGCTTCATGGATTTAATATCATATTTGTGCCATATCGCGTGTTCTATGAATTATCTGATTATTTAATCGTTTTATATCACAGGTAATGATCAAAGAGCTGAAGGCATTATACAACGAGAGCAGATCTAATAGTTGCATAGAGCATGCATCAGGAATTATGGAGGAAGAGAAGGTTCCGGAGAACCTTTCCAAAAAAGTTTCTGCTATATCATTAAGTGGGGGTGACAAGAAGGTAGAATTTGAGCCTTAAAAAAATATAAATTGGAACATACGGGTACGACAATTTTTAAAAAAGTAGGACATCCGGACGGCACACTACATTAAATAAGTAATATCAAGTCATTTCCAGCTATTTAGAACAAGTTGAAAATTTGGGGTGATTCCAAAGTGGGGAAGCATGACATATTATATGATGAAATAATTGATAATTGTAATTTGTCAGTGCATTTTATTTCATAGGTCCTTAACAGAGTCTAGTGAAGCAATCTGTATATTTATCATACTTGCATTATATTCAAGTAAATATCAATGCGTCTCTGCTGTATATATGCCTTACCTTGGTTTGCATGCTAATCTAAATGTATCAGGTGGAGAAATACCTGCTTGAGAAACTTGATGTCTATGAGTCTGCAGTCGGCGATCCCCATGTGAAAGCTCCTCCGCGTATTGAAGTCTTTCCTCCAGCCTTCCAATCAATACCTCGCAATCCCATCATTCTAGACCTTGCCTATAGTTATATCGATTTCCCATCTATTGAAAACAGGATGAAGAAGGACAAGAAAGGTTTCATAAGTAGGCTCTGGCGATGAGTTTTGTAGAGCAGGCGCTGATCCAGGAGAAAAAGCTACAAGTGAATACTTTGATATGGAATTTTCAGGTTTTGCATTGTATTCAAGAATTGACCTTTTTAATTTTGGGTTATTTGAAAAACTTTGGGCTTCTGCAGAATTCAATGAACAAGCAGAACGGAATGTTACAGTCTTGTTAAATCTTTTGGCCCTGAAATGGAAGAGTGAAATAAATTTCGGAAAGTTAACAGCTAAGGAATCGTTTTAACAGTTGAAAGTCTGACACTTTCACTTTCTATCATACTGGGGAAGCTTAAAAAAGGATTCTCCTATTGTTTTGCATTTTTAATATTTGTGCATTTAAAAATACTGTTTAATTAATTTAACAAGTTTCCTTGGTGAACGGAAAGTCAAGCCATTTGTTATATTGTAAGTTATGTTAAGCTCATCAATTGTTATCGTCAGAAAAAAAAAAGGAAAAAAAAAAGACATCAATGGTTGATCATGATGATTGACGAGTAAATGTGAAATAATTGATCGGACGATGCACGAAAGGTTGGAAACTAGTTCCCCCTTCCTGCTTCTTACTGCACACATATAATAAGGACCACTTAAGAAATGACATTTTTGTAACTACCATCTGAAATAAATAAAATAAAGCAGGATAATCCGAAATTTATCTTCCAGTCTTCCTGGGCAAGGCAATTGGTTCCAAATGCCAAGATCTTTCCGGTATGCCATACTGGCCAATTCCAGGAACTTTGAAAGCTGGAATCTGATGGGAAAAACTAAGCACGTCTGCTATTGAAACTCTATGAATCAAATCAAATCCATCATATTTTTGCACATGGAAGAAAGTCAAGCAACCTTTAACTTCTCCAAGCCTGGATACTGTTATTTCATCACCTTCTGAAAAGTCTGATACAATTTGGACAATTTGGCATTGGCAACTTTTATAGTCAAACCATCTTCCATTTGGTATTCCACCCCTTATATGTAGCCCAGATTTCTCCTTTTAGTGGGTAAATTTTGTAGCAAGAATTGCTTGTGCTTTCTCTGCACTTGACTAGATAGCAGAAAAGAGATATTTCTATATTGGCACTCGTTTCACCAACTTTAAATATCCCACACACCATAGGTAGGTCCTGCCCTGTCCATTCAATTTCATGTTCAAGAAGAGGTAGAGGTTCTAAGAAAGTGACACACACCTGATTCTCTGATGTTACATTATTTACTCTTACATATTTTCGAGGCATATTATCCTCTCCCCAGTACACAGCCCAAACCTCGCCTGAAATGAAGTCGTTGTGAGACCAGTTGGACATCAAAATTTTATTCTCTGGAGATGACTTGAATGGAGTTATTTGTCCTTGAAACCAAAAGTTAGATAAATATCCTATCTTTACATCTTGAATCACGTAATCTGGCAAGGCCAAGTGATCAAGCTCATACATTCCTTCCTCCACCTTATCAAGCTCCCTGCCCTTGAACCTATATGCCAGAATCTTATGAGAGAAAATATACAGATTGTTTGGAGGAATATAGAAGCTAACAGGGTTCCCTCCAATTGTTTTTCTCTCAAAGATGCATTTAAAACCATCTACTTTAACCAAACATGCTCCATGTGCCCCTAAACATTTTGAAAAATCTGAAATCATTTCAATTAACTCAAATTTGCACCCTTTGACAGAGTCAGGATTGTAAGACCAATCCTCAAGATCCCAATCCTTATAAACTGTCCAAATTTCACCTTTTCTAGGGTAGATTTCAAATTGTTCATCCGTTACACCACAAGTCCAAGAACATTGGTAGGATGCAATCTCTGGCCATCTGACCTCAATGCTCATCCGCATCTCTGAACTCACTTCAAATGATCCGCAAGCAACAGGCATGCCTGCATCACACCACCTTCTCTCACTATAACTAATTGGGATTGGTTTCAACCATGTAACAAAAGTTGCTGCTTTTGATGTTGAATCAATTCGAGCATACCGATAATTATGACACAGATTATTTCTGTAATTTGCAGCCCATATTTGACCAACCTCAAAATTCTGAAATCTTCTCACTGTCAAAGTTGTAGAAGTCATGGAAAGACCTTTGCTGCAGCGTAGCTTTTGAAGAAGAACAAATCTCCTCCAAACTTGTAGGCTGCAATGCAGCAGGCAATTTTACAAAATCCACACTTTTATCCATATCTACCTGAGTATTTCTTGCAGACTACAGTTTAGCAAGAGACAAATTTATTTCTCCAACATCAATTTCAAATTGTTGTTTACCCAAGCCTTGCAAATTTACTTGATCATCCTTTGGAAGCATTTCAGATGGTTTAACACCCCCATCACAAATTTGACTTGAATAACTTTGAGAAGTACTTATTATCTCTTTGTTTAGGCTAATTTGATAGCTTGATGCTTGCAAATCAAAAGATTTATAATTCTCCCAACTTGTAATTCTTTTCAAATCAAATTCAGAACGCTTTTTATGGTCTGTAATTACTATAAATGCATCCTTTATAAGTTTCAGAGCCAATTGGGTGCAAGGGAACTTTGTGCTGATAGGCTGCAACAAGGTGACAAGCTTCCGGTATTGGCACCTAATATCATCAAGTGTAGAAGAGGGCATAACCTGAAGGAGCCAGTAATGATCAATTCCACAACCTGGAAGCTCCAGTCTGGCAGCAGTTAGTATGTCACATAAAGTTAACATAGAATCAATGCTTTCATTCGCAGGGAAATGCCGATGGAATCGAAGAAAATGCTCTCTGGCATTGGCAAAGTCATTGCAAATCATCATCTGCTCAGCCACCTCTTTTTCTCTAAGAGCCTCCAGCATTCCTTGATTCATACCTTATTCCTTATTTCAAAATGCTAGTTCTAAAAGAACGTCAAAATAATTTCTAGATAAGCCATAAGCAACTTCTAGCATTCAACTACTGAGCATGAAAACTAAGTACTAGTTGGCTGGGCTCAAGTTGGCAAGAAATAGTTAAAAGAAAATAAGAAAATTTAAGTATTAAAATCAGGAGAAAGGAAAAGCTTTCGTACTCTTCTTTCATGCATTGGAATTTGGGATGATTATGGTACCAAAACCATAGAAAATATCATAACTACTAAAATGTTACCAGAATTTGGAAAGTAAACCAACAAGTTACTCATAAGAAGATGAGATGAAATCAAACATCACTTTCATATTCTAAGTTAAACCAATTATCTTGCCACCAATAACCCTTTTGCAAGCTTTCCAGTTTCGACGGATCAAATCAATATATAGCACACCCGTATCCCCTCCCCTTTTTGTAGTCCTCAACCAAATGGACAATAAAAAGTGGAAATAGTTCAACATTGAAATACCCATGCAACACAGTACAACCAAAAGCAAATATCTAAATATCTATATTTTGTTCAAGTAATGGCCAAATGGAAGAAACATATAAGACACCAGTTCTTTCTCTTTCTGTCACTCCAAATTGCAAATGCAAAACAAACCCAAAAGTCAAATAAGAGCTAAAGCTAACAAGCATATAAAGTTCACTGAGCTAGCTGTATTATATGTAGCGGCATAAATTATGGAAAAGATCAAGATAGTGACCATACATGGAGCCATCTAAATAGTTAAATAACGAAAGAAAAATAAAAAAGGACTGACCTTTTCTCATGTCCACCCTTTTTCTGAAACTAAAAGATTCAGAGACATGAAAACGGTTGCCAAACTTGGCAAAGTTTAGTCCATTTTAGTCTGAAGAAGAAAGCAGGTCTTCTAAAAAACAAAATACGGAAGAAGAAGAAGAGGAAAGCTGGTAACCGGTACACAAGACAGGAAGAATAATGCCATTTTTGGGCCACCACGTGGCTAAACAAAATGGGCTGGGACGCACATCAATGGGCCAAAATTTGCCTTCCTGATCGATTATTTTTTTTCTCAGTACGTATTAGAAGGAATACTTGGAATTGAAAGTTACAATTAAAATGTCACTGTCTTGAAATTATTTTTTAATTAAAGGCAAAAACTATATTATTATTTTAATAATTTATATAATTGCAAATCAAAATGGCGGAGAAAGAAAGCCAGCACAAAAAGGCCGGTGTGGTATATTTTTTCAGCGACGCCATGAAAGTTCGCAAACAGAAACACTCTAATCTAAGCAAAACACTAAAAACAAACCTTCTTCCTTCCTTAGATTGCGCCCATTTATCCAAAAAAGAAAAGTCACTCAACACTAAAACACACCATATCCCAAACCAAACAATTTTATATAAAAAAACCAAAAACTCTGTTTCTCCTTTTTGCTTTACTTTCCTTCCTTCCCTCTCTCTCAACCTTCCATTTCCCTGAAAACAACAGCAAAAACGACGAGCAAGACGAATTGCTCCACAGAATCCGAAATGCATTTCGCGAAACTAGACGATTCGCCGATGTTTAGGCAACAGGTGCTCTTCTTCTTTTTCCATGAAATTAATGGTCAATGTATTGTGTTTCTCGTTAATTTAAACTTTTTGTTTACTTCTTAGACTGAGCTTGCATTTTCTTATGCTAAATACATTGCATGTACACGTATTTCTGTTTATCGTTTACTTTGAAATTCGACGTCTGTGTTCTTAAGTCTATTCATATTGTATTTTGTTATATGTAGCTTATTTTGATCATTTGATGGATTGTTTGACCAAATAGATACAATGCATGGAAGAAAGTGCAGAGCTATTGAGAGGACGATGTTTAAAATTCGTCAAAGGATCGCGAAAGTACACGTAAGTCCATTATTGTAAATTTGGATTTCTCTTTTCTTGACCTGATATTTCATTGTAGAAAATGCGTTGAAGGATCTTATATATGCTTGGTTTCTCAAATTTGCAGAGAAGGGCTTGGAGAGGGTTATGATGCCGATGTCGCTTTTGCTAGTGCTCTTGAAGCTTTTGGAGGAGGGCATAATGATCCTATTTGTGTTGCTTTTGGAGGTATCTAGTTTTTCACATTGATTCGAGCATCTACTTCTATGGTTTACTTTATACAACCACAGGGGCCAAATAAATAGCTCAATGTATATATTTTTTTTGCTGATAATCATAGAATAATGTTTCTGTTTATCTTAGGCCCTGTAATGAGCAAATTTACAATTGCTTTGAGAGAAATTGGGACATACAAGGAAGTTCTTAGGTCTCAGGTATCACATTTCAAAGAAGAGTAATATTCTTTAAAGTATGTTATAGAAGATGGAAAACTGTCGAAACTGATTTCCTTTTCTAACATTATTAATTGTATTTGTCAGATTGAGCACATTCTAAATGATCGCTTGCTACAATTTGTGAACGTTGACCTGCAAGACATCAAGGTACTGTGTATATCTTATGGCATGGATGCTTTCTTTTATGTGTAAGGTTGTTGTCTGTCTTTCTTTCTACCATAATCATATCTGTGTTAAAAATGTAGTGCATTTATATCTATAAATAGAAAACCAGCACAAATTCTTGTGGCCATTATCTCCTATGCAAAAAAGATGATCGTTGACTTTTCAATGTTAAACATCTCATTTCAAATTTTTATTCCAAACGGCAGTTTCAGAGTTGAGATATATGAGTGATTGGCATGACAAAGGTTGCTCAATTGGGCCCACTAATGCTAAAAAATCCATGATAACTTCATTCCTAATGCTTTTTTTGTAATCAATATTTGAACTAGGTTAGTTATTGAAGATTTTCTCTCATTCAAATTTATAGCAATAAGAATCTTGCATTGGTGCAGGAAGCTCGAAAACGTTTTGACAAAGCTTCCCTCGTATATGATCAGGTTGGTATTGTGTCTCAAGCTTCTGTTATATGACTCCAATTTATCTATTTTTCGTTGTTTCTCTTTCACAACTATTTTTTATGTTTTCTGCTGTAATGGTTGCAGAGCCTTGAGAACTTTGTTTTTCACTGAATTGACATACTTCTATGATAGGTGGACCTCTAAGATTCTGGTTAAAGTCCAGAATGAGAAGGAAAAACTGACTGATAGGATTAGGGACCTTAAATGGTTTTATGAAATTCATTTAATGCAGATGTATCTTTCAGGTGCTGGTTACCATCCAGAATTGGAAAGAAAATTGAACTTATAGAATTAGGGACCTTAAGTGATAGACATATATTCAAATATCTTTTAAATTTTAAAATCTCTCCAGCGGCAAAAAGACATGATCTTTAAGTTGATTCTTGCTAAAACTGTGTTCAAATAGTCTCCACTTCCTTATGGTAAAATGGTCTGGCATTTCCTTTCTTACTGCTGCTTCTCTTTTTTATTGTTGATATTTGTTGTAAATATCTTGTTAATGCAATTTAAATTTTGAAGATTCATATTAACCAATGACTCCTTGGCTGCAATGCTTAATGCCAATGGCATGTTGTAGCACAGGCACGAGATAAGTTTCTGTCATTGAAAAAGAGCACAAAGATGGATGTAGCTACAACTATAGAGGAGGTATGTGCATTAGCAGCCTACTTATAACTTCTAATCGCTATTCATTCTGGTACATAAGTTATCAATAGTTAATTATGGTAGACTATTAATGTACATCTAATTTGGTGGAGAGACATTCTAGGAACAATACAATGCAAGATCTTCTTTTGAGCAAGCACGCTTTCACTTGGTAAGTTGAAGTAAATTCATACAAGAATATGAAATCAAATAAATCTACAAGCAGAAGCTGTTTCACATCAAATATGCTGCATGTTTTTCTATTTCCAGGTTAGTGCTCTTTCTATTGTCGAGGCCAAGAAAAGATTTGAGTTTCTAGAGGCTGTTAGTGGAACAATGGATGCTCACCTTCGATACTTCAAGCAGGTATCCTTCTGTATGATCATATGATAATCATTCTATAGCTCTTCCTAGGGTATGAATTTGCATATGCTTAACTTGAAAATTTTCAATTCTTTCAGGGGTATGAGCTATTGCATCAGCTGGAGCCTTTTATTAACCAGGTCTTTCAAAGTTTTCTTGTGTTCTGTCAAATTGGTAATAGAATAAGTTTAATTCCTTAGCATAGAGGAAAGCATAAATTATTTCTAAACAAGTAAATCTCTCCTGGACTAACAAAACTCACTAAGTAAAATGCTAAGAAGTTTTTCCCGCTCTTCCATTTTCAGAATAGACCAATATGTAAAATATCCAAATGTGTCTGCTTTTGAAGAAGTGATAAATAAATAAATAGGAAAGCAATACCAAGACAAAGTTTAACAATTTACTTCTCAGCTTGTTCTTTTAGCTTGAAACCAGTTTATCCTGTTGAAACCACCTTGTGCATTGGATTTTATTGTAAGTAACCTGGAAAAAGCATGTCACGAGGATGATTAAGATTCCATAATTGTCACCTTTGAACCATCAGAACCTGGGGTTCTGTCCCTATAGACCAGAGATAGGGATTTTTTTTAATGGAAAAAGAGTAAAGGATAAATGACAAAATACAAATTTTCCGGTCAGTGAAAGGCAGAAGTCCTTGTTCTTTGGTTTACTAGTGGGTAGTTTCAAATCGCAGATTTATTGCAGTCAACTGCTCTAACTTTTCACCTTACTCTTTCTTGACTGACTGCCCTACCCGTAAAAGGAGCTACATTTCTCTTTTATTTCAGATTCTTATCACGCGGTAAATTTTGTTGCGCGTTCAGTTTCTGGTTGTCTGTTGCCATGAGATCTGATTAAGGCCAGCAAATTGTTCTCTCTCCTTGTTGTTCTTTCCCAAGGAGATACTGTTCAAATTTGACAATTAGCATCAAGCTCTACCTGAAACTTTATATTTCTATTCTGACCTGTTAATTTACTAAAGCCCAGGGATGTTATGCTAGGTCTTGGCTTATGCACAACAGTCCAGAGAATGCTCCAACTATGAGCAAGCATCTCTTAATGAAAGGGTGCAGGAGTACATGAGGCAGATTGATCGAGAAAGTAAGCACTCCTTAAATGGAGGTATGGGTTCTCCCAATGGAGAGTGTTTGCGACCTTTCCCTAGGAGTTCAAATAAAGTGATAGAGGCAGCTATGCAATCTGCAGCAAAAGGGAAGGTAGTTCTTTAGTGGATATTACCTATTTCCCTTTAATATGATTTCTTTATGAATTGGTTAGATTTTCTGAGTATTGGTAAAGTAGTTTGAATTAAGGGGCTCACTAAGACTACATTTGTACAGGTTCAAACCATTCGACAAGGATATTTATCAAAACGTTCCTCAAATTTGAGAGGTGATTGGAAGAGAAGATTTTTTGTCCTTGATAGTCGAGGGATGCTCTACTATTATCGCAAACCTTTCAGCTGGGCATCTGTAAGTCACTAGATGAAAGATAGCTTGTACTGTTGTGGGCTGTTCAAGTACATCAATTGTGGCCTCATAAGTTGCTCCCTGACCACTGAGCACCCTATTTCAGACAGGTGGAAGTCAATCTTCTGTGCAGAGGAGTGTTTCCACTGAAAATGGCCCTGGGTTGCTGAGTCGATGGCTTTCTGCTCATTATCATGGCGGATTGCATGATGAAAAATCTGTTGCACGTCACACTGTAAACCTGTTAACCTCAACAATAAAGGTTGACGCAGATCAGTCAGATTTAAGATTCTGCTTCAGAATTATTTCACCCATGAAAGTTTACACTTTGCAGGTGCTTTTTTAAAGTTCAGCATGAACATTTGTATCAGAATTCATCGATAAATTTAATGTTACCTCTTTCTTCTTGCACATTCAGATTCCCAGATTCGCAATTGTATGTTCTTCCTGTGCAGGCAGAGAATGCACTGGACCAGATGGACTGGATTGAAAAGATTACTGGAGTGATTACTTCATTATTGAGTTTTCAAGTAGCTGAAGGAGTAAATATTGATAACTGTTTTCTATTAAAATTTAACTTTTGACTATATACTTGTTAATCAGCAGAAATCAATTATTTGTCAGCATCTTTCTGCGGGAAATGCTGATCGTCTTTCTGTCAGTGATAGCAGCTCGATGGTTGATTCTTCTGACATTGATCAGTCAGAGGTTGATGATGTCACCAGTAGAAGTCATTTACATTCATCTAAAAATTCACAACAGCTGGAATTTGGTATGAGAAGTGAGAAGCCGATTGACATATTGAGAAGAGTACCTGGAAATGACAAATGTGTTGATTGTGGTGCACCTGAGCCAGACTGGGCATCCTTAAACCTTGGTGTTCTCATGTGCATTGAATGTTCAGGTGTTCATCGTAATCTTGGTGTACATATATCAAAGGTAATCTATGAAGCTTTGCATATAGAACCATCTTGCTTTTTACATAGTCAAATAGGTTGTCTTCACTTTTTCTCTGTAAAAGCTCAAGTATAGGAATCAGGACCTTCTGGTTTCCTGAGATGCAAACCTTGAAACAGTCTTGTTTTAATGTAATCCTTCATCAATCAGTAATTGGATCTTTTTTAAAAGAAAGAAAGCCACAAAGGAAGAATTTGTTCCTTGTTTAAGAAAAAGAAAAGAAATGGTCAACTTGCTTTAGCTAACTTTTTTTTATTTTATTTTGTTGATATTGGGCGTGGATCTCTTTGGTGGTGATTGATCACCATTGTTTTCTGTCTGCTCGTTCATCTGGGCAACTTTCAATGCAGGTGAGATCACTGACGCTTGATGTCAAAGTGTGGGAACCATGTGTCTTAAATTTGTTTCAGTCACTAGGCAACCTTTATGCAAACTCAATTTGGGAGGAGTTACTACAATCAGGAACTCTTTTTACTGCTGATGAAATGTTTAAAGGGTAAGTTGTGGATCATTTGATATGATTAGAACTGTTTTTTCTTCTTTCCTTTTTTTTTTTATGCTAAGAGTTGGTTGCTTTTGTGATTTAGTTTTTCAGGATCTGATAAACAGAAGCTTTTCAATATAAGAAAACCAAGTCATGATGATCCTATTTCTGTTAAGGAGCAATTTATTCATGCAAAGGTAATATTCTGAGTAGTTCCATTACCCCCTTTGGACAATTCTTGTTTCTTTGCCCCTTTCCCCTTTGAACACTTTCATTATCACTTTAGCGTACCTATGTAAACCAACCAGGCAATGGCAATATGATAGTGAAAAAATAACATATTGTCTCCTTGGTACTGTAACCATGGATTTTCCTTTTTATCAAAGAGAAAATACATCTAACATCATCTGAAGGGCACATGACAATTTTCAAGTAAAATAATATGTGATTGCTTATTTGAACTGGGCTGCTCTGGAATCTGATGAACTAGTTGATTTCCTTATTGTTATAGCCCGAAACTTGTCTTATATATATATATATATATATATATATATATTAGTTGTCAGCTTATGTATTTAACTGGGTGCACTCTTTGTGAGGGTGTGGATGGTGGGCCTTGACAAGTTGGATTATTTAAGCACTTCCATTCTTCCCATTGGTTGAGATTGAAGAAGACAACATAGTTAAGGATCTTCGGTACGATTTATCTCCTTCCAGGATACAAATAGAAGCTCTAGGCTGCTACCTTTTTGGATCCTTCTAGACCATCAAGGGTCAAACGATGGCCCTATAAATCTGATCAAGACATAAATTCTTTCATCTTAAGCTAGGCAAATTGTGGGGATCTGAAGCTGGGTCTGCTTCCCACTCAAGGCAAACTTACGTTTCACATGCACTGCCTTAATCATAATTATTTTCTGTTTCCTGTTGTTTCTAAATGCATGTAAACTGAGTCTTGAAGCAACAAATATTTAGCTATCATAAACGATGTTATTACACATTATCCAATAGGGTAACCATGTTCATCTGTAATTTTACAGTTTGTATTCATTTCACACATGGTTTCTTATCATTGATTTTGTCGCTTTCATTCATATTACTGGTAAACCTTTTGCACTCGCACAGAAAACGCACAGACATACAAAGATTAATAAAAGTACGAGAGTGAGAATCCCTAAGACTAAATGCCAATAATTCCCTGCAATTTGCATTTCGTATTTGCCTCTCCTCAGTCTTCATCTGTTCTGTGCCTGTTATGGTTATTGATGTGCTCTGCAATGTATGCATCAAGTTTAATCACAATAGAGGATAAATTTTTTTTTTTATTATTTGTTACTTTACCTCTATGGCAGTAACCTGATAAAATCATTTAAGAGCCAAAATTGATAGTTTCATCATGATGCAGTATGCAGAAAAAATATTTACTCACAGGATCAAAGACAAACAGAATCTCCTTTTAGCAGCACAACAAATGTGGGAAAGTGTCCATGCCAATGACAAGAAAGCAGTCTACCGCCATATTGTCTGCTCACTGGCTGACGTCAATGCCATCCATGGGCAAGCATCATTTAGTACATCCTCATCTCTAACCTTTGTAATCCAGTAGGAAAATCAAGAAAACCTTGACCTCAAGTTTGACTGATTTGCAGGTGACACTTTGGACAAGCCCTTTGCAAGCTATGCGACACCATTAAATAAAAATGAATATCAGAACATAAAGGATTTTTCTGATGGATGTTCTCTCCTTCACCTAGCCTGCATCACTGCTGACATTGGCATGGTAGAGCTACTCCTACAATATGGTGCAAATATAAATTCTTCTAATTCGAAAGGTCAGACGCCACTGCATCAATGCATCATTAGTGGGAGACCTGTAATTGCAAAGTTGCTTCTCACGAGGTGATTCTTCAGATTCTCATGCCTTTGCCTTTAGCATTTTAGTAATAAATTTGTTCCATCCTCCACCTGGTGATCAACTTGTTCTTCATGTTGCTAAACATTTTAGGCTTGGCTAGGACTTCAACCAATATTTGGTGGCTCTTGTTTCCATGTTGTGAAGTTCTCAGCTTCTGATTCTGTGGAAAGGAGCCTATATGATTAGGAATCAAAAGACTATACCCAATGTTGCCTATCTAATAGATCTATAGGCAGTGAAACCTATTGAAGTGCAAAATCTAGATAGTAGACTGCATAGGTATAAAAAGAATCTTCTGCATCCTCTTTTTCTATTAAACAAAATTGCTGTCAACTTAGAAAAATGTGAATGCAACACAACAAGTAGTCATTTGATCCTTCACAGTCTGTTCAATCATCATCAGAATAAGGGAGGATTCAAACAATAGCCTAAGACTGTTAACACAAGGCCTTAGCAACCAATTCAATTGGTTCAGTTCATTCACCTAGAGATAATTAAATGTGAGGATTACAGGTTGCCTAGTTGCTAATGAAAAATAATAGAATAGGTCTTGGCAAGTAATTCTTATTTATTATCATTATTTAAGGTGCAGTTCCATTTAGCATTGGTGGAGAAAGGTTTCAGCTCCTATATTTCTCTCATTTCCTAATGTTCAAACCTTAATTACTCAATTATCTTCCTTCAAAGTTGAAAATAGCTGCTCAAAGATTTACCAATCCGATGAATGCAGGGGCGCAGATCCACAAGCTGTTGATACATCAGGAAATAATGCTTTTCAGCTTTTATCAGAATCACCCCTTGATGATAGTGAGCTGGTTGTTCTTTTAACAAAGTAAATTATGACTGCTCAAGATAAGAGAACCTAGGCATCCGAAAGCAGATTGAAGGGATATTTTGTATGGTATGATAGAAACCATAGACTTGGTTCCTTTGTTTGTTCCAGCAATTGGCGAGATGATTGGTAGGTCATGTATAATCTTTCACCCCCCACAAGTAAATATGAGTTCAATCTCTGTATATAGGTGCCTTCCTTTCAGGTTGCCTCCCTTTTCCCATCGGGGCTTCTGGTAGGTTGCACTTTTATAATTTATTATACAGTTGTATATAAGATAAGTTATCTGAGAGTTCCAGTAACAGGAAATCTGAAGACCAGTACTTAGAGAAACAGGACTCTTCTGAAACTTCTGCACTTAACGATGTTGCGCAGTGAGGTAGTTGGAGGATAAAATACAGGTATCTATTGGGATTTCAGCTCAAAGAATGTACTAAGCAAAACAATTTAATTTTCCAAGTATGAACTAGTTATGATATGCCGTTATCTTAAACTGCTTAAAGTGTACTATTACAACAAATTGAAAATCCAATATTCTGCTGGAAATTTTTCACCCGGTGATTCCAGTAAGTATTGACAACTGTTACTCTTTAAGTCTTGCTCAGAGGAAAGAATGCCAGTCTACCAGAGCCAGAGAATAAAATGGTTTCAAGTAATGACAGCAAAGTCGGGGAGGCAAAAAAGGAAAGTTAAGAACAAGACATGCTGAGAAGAGGCAAATGACAATCAAGTCATAGTGCGATTGTTGTATTACTTCCATGCTTACACTATCAGATTTAATATTGCAGGAAACCCAGACCTTACAAATGAAAAATGAATAACAGCACTCTCTTAAATGCAAGAGAATAAACAAGCCACAGATAGAAGATAACTACATAAAGTGAAAACTAAGATCAAGAACATGTTTTGGGTGGTGACATTCTCGGTTACTGCTTGATCAGCCCCATCTGCAAAATTCGTGTTTGCTGCCCTATGCCACGGGCAGCACTCTATCACCATCTTCATCTCAGGCATTTGACAACATAACCAAATCGACTTCACTGTCTCTTGACCTCCTTTTCACCTGCTCTCTTATCTTCTTACTCCTTCCCCACTTAATCTTTTCCTAGTGAAACATCAGTTAGAACAAATGCCTATAAAACCAAAAATCAAGCATGTGCCTAGGTATATATACTTGAACATGACAATCTCACTGTGTTAAACCAATACAATAGTTTTAACATTTTGCGAACGTGGGAGGAAAAAAATGCAGCAATAAGCCAATAACTAACAGAAAGGTCAATTACCATACAAAATTTCACATTTTACAGATGATTAAAACTTTCACAAAAAGGAACCCACAGAGACAACCAATCTCCTGCAGATGACTTAAAGGCAAAGGATCAGTAACTACAAATCTGACTACAAAAGACTTAGAGAGTTAGAGAACGCATTTTATAATTCAAGAGGGAACTGGACTCTGAAATGGATAATATTTCTTATAATCTTCTTGTGTTAGAAATAGGTTTCTAAAAAAAGTAAATCACTATACTTAGAGGGGCGAATGTAATATCTATCCTGAAGGCAGGAAAAAGCTTAAAAGAATCATTGCTGATTTAAATAACCTTTGCTAAGCAATAACTTTGCAGCTATTTTTCTCCCTTTTTGTCATCAAGGGTGAGGGAGATACTATTTCACAGTTTTGACTTGCTAATCTTTTCAACTACAACGTCGCCATTCAATTAGTGGTACTTGCCCAATTCTAACTTTACACAGAGGGGGAAACTCAATTGAAGAAGAGAAGAGATGCAGAATACTGAAAGTATTATTACCTTTTTGAGTACCCAGTGACTTTTATTCGACAAATCTCCACCTTGATTTGTTTCACAAGAAGGAAGCTGCGCATTGTCTAAACCAAAGGGCTACCACAATTTTCCGAAGGTATATGATTTCCAGTTTAATCTTGACTCAGGTCACACCTTGTCCAGACAAGCAGCTTTCATATGAAACAGTACGAAGAAACACGATTCAAACTCTCTTCTGCAACAATCAGGCTTGCGCCTGACAAGCAATTCCAGGTACGGTTTGCTTTGAGAAATCATCAATATTTTCCGACTTTTTA
The DNA here is from genome assembly GCA_948099535.1 of Jatropha multifida. Classification (NCBI taxonomy): domain Eukaryota; kingdom Viridiplantae; phylum Streptophyta; class Magnoliopsida; order Malpighiales; family Euphorbiaceae; genus Jatropha; species Jatropha multifida. Next base: position 70,155 of record CANUEX010007621.1, read on the forward strand.
CTGTCTTCATTGATAAAATCACATATATCAGTGGAGGCTGGGACCCATCCAAACCTGACCATTCTATCTAGAACCTTCACTGCTTCGTCTGTCCTTCCTGCTCTGTGAAAACAACAAACTAGAACTCTACAAGTAGGAAGATTGAGATTAGATCCTTGCTCTTCAATTTCATTAAGTAATTTCAAGAGTTTGGGAACATTATTATACGTGCATAGGACATCAGTCAATACATTATACACGTTTTTGCCCACATTCACGCCCTTCAACAAAATGTCATCCACCAGCTTTAAAGCTTTAATCCAGTTACCCTCTTGCAGGTAAGCATCAATCATCACACCCCAAAGCATATCATCAGGCTCAATATCCCTTGCAATCATCTCATCAAATAGGGTATACATCTCAGATCTGCTCCCTATACGGTTGTAGCCTTGTAACAGTGCTGTGTAAGTTAAAATATTTGGCATCAAACTCCTCTTTTGCATTTCCAGGAAGAGCTTGTTCGCTTCCTTCATTGTTCCTACCCGGCAATGATATTCAATCAAAATTGTAAAGGTCACATGATTTGGAGTGATATGCTTATCAAACTGGGCTTCAAATAGCTGATAAGCTTCAATCAGTTTTCCTGCCCTGCAAAAGCCGTCGATCAAAGCATTGAAAGCAGAAATAGAAGCCAAACCTTTCTCTACCGTTTGTGAGAATAACGACTGAGCCTTCTCCAAACTTCCTTCTTTGCAACATCCATCAATTAGGGCGCAGTAAACAAAGCTATCTGGTGGAACCCCCTCCATTGCCATCCCGTCAAACAACTGGAATGCCTCAATTAAATTTCCAGATTTGCAATATCCATCTATAATCGTTGAATAAGTCACACCATTGCGAACCAAACCCTTGCCCGGAATTCCATCAAACAGTTCACGAGCTCTCTTGATGTCACCAAACTTGCAAAGCCCATTGATCAGGGCATTGTAAGAAACAATGTTTGGATTTACGCCTTTTTGAAACATCTCCTCATAAAGCTCAAAGGCTCTCTTTAAATCACCTTGCTTACAAAAGCCAGAAATAAGAGCATTGTAAGTAAATACATCAGGCACCAGGCCTTTTTCAAGGAGTTCAGAGAAAACCCCCGTTGCTTCCTGCAGTTTCCCATTCCTTAGGAGGCCATGGATGAGAATACAGTATATCTGCACATCAGGAAGCACTTGTTGCTCAAGCATACATCTAAACTTTGCAAAGGATGCAGCAGTATTGCCCTCCTTGCAATGCCCATCAATCAAGGCCGAATAAACAACATGATTTGGGGTTATACCACAACCTAGCATCTCTGTAAAGTACCTGTCAGCTTCTTGCATTTCTCCAGTCTTGCAATATCCATGGATAAAAGCCCCATAAGTATAAACATTTGGCTTTAATCCCTTCTTAGCCATTTCAACCAAGTACTTCCTTGCATCTTCCATTTTCCCAGCCTTGCAGAGGCCAATTATAACAGTATTATAGCAGAAGACATCTGGCACTACTCCTTGCTCCTCCATAACCTCTAAGATCTTTATTGCCCCTTCAAATGCACCTTCCTGGACAAGCTTTTTTATTAAAGTTGTGTACAATACAACATTTGGTTTCAAACCCTTAGATATCATATACTGAAACACACTGTTAGCCCTTCCAAGTTCTCCAGAGCGGCACAGAGCATTGATTATCACACCACAAGTGTATACAGTGGGTGCCAAGTTATTTTTCATCATCTCCTCCAGTAACTCATTCGCCTTTGCCACATTCTGTTCCTTATAATACCCTTCTATCAAGCAATTATAAGTCTGGGTATCAGGTTTTATTCCCATTGCAATCATTTCACTAAAAAGTGCTTCCGCTTTATCCATCTCAACAACCTTACACATCCCATGAATAAGTGCATTATATGTGAAAAGATTCAGCTTAATTCCATGAGCAAGCATCGCCTCCTTAATCTGAAAAGCTTCTCCAATATCACCCTGTTTCATAAACCCATCAATCAAAGAAGTATAAGCAATAGGATCAGGTTTCAAACCCACGCTATACATCTCTTCCAACATCAATCTCGCCTCTCTAGATCTCTTTTGTTTGCAAAATCCATCAATAAGTGCAGCATAAGTATAATTATCAGGGACCAAACCCTTATCAACCATAGTCCTCTTTAGCTTAGAAGCTTCATCAACATCTCCAGCTCTGCAGAGCCCTCCAAGCAACACATTGTAAGTAACCAAACTAGGATTACAACCCTTCTCTTCCATATCAAAAAGTATTCTTTTACCCGCCTTAACATTTCCTACTCTGCAATATGCATTAATTAAATTTGTATAAGTGTACACATCAGGAACCACCTTAGCCTCTAACATCCCATTATACACATCCCAAAACAACTCCAATCTATTCCCCTTCAACAAATCCTTCAACAAAGAATTACAGCAAACCAAACCAACCACAAAGCCATGGTTTTTAGCTCCTAAAAACGCACCGGCAGCCTCATTCAAAAACCCCTTCTTTTTGTACGCATTAATCAATATTTCAAAAACCACTGAATTACTCCAATTAAACTCTCTACAACACGTGATAATTGAATCCAAAATCTTCAAATGCGGCATTCGGGCCTCAATTATTCGTTCCAAAACGATATTTGCAGGAACAAAATGCTGCGAATTGCACAGAATTACTGCAGTAATTGAAAAGGAATAAAGATTTTGAGCTATACCAACTTTCGTATGGACCCAGTTGAAGAAACCAAACAGGCGCTTAGGATCATTCACCAGGTTTTGCTTGAGAACCGAAATAACTACATCTGGGTTTAACCTACTTGATAAAGTAGAAGATTCTATGAGGTGTTGCCAGTTGTTTTGCTTCAATAATCCAGTGATTTCTTTGACCGTGCTGTCATTTTGGTTACTGGTACTATACGAGATGGATTTGAGACAGCGGATTCTGATTCTTGAAATTACATTTCGGTTTCGATTCTTGAAGAACTGTAAATTTTTGTGTGGGATTAGACCCATTGTTCAGTGACTTACAGTGGAGACCGCGGACTAAGGTGGCTGTAATGGTGGGGGTGGGGAAAGAGGAGCATAGAGCTTTCAATGCTATCAAGCGCACGGCGTAGGCAGTGTAGCCTGGTAAAGCGACGCCATTAGATCTCCTGCTAGCCGCTGGCAGTTCTATTGGGCCTAGCCCAAATTGGAAACCTATTCGCAAGTTCTTCGATGTCCAAAACCTTACAGGTCCGCTGCCAAGTCCACATTAATTTAATCTAGCAATCGTGCAGTTTCGTATTTGAGACATGCATTAGAAACATTATATTGCATTAGAAATGCATTTGAGTATATTACGTTGTAGTCTATCCAACTGAAATCCTGATTGAATTATTGTTTTAATTTTTATAAAAAAAGTTAATTGATATTTTAAGCCGGGTGTATGTCTTATCCTTCTGTGCAATGAAATGTATCGGTAATCCCAAAAGGCTCACCTTGTCTTGCTCTGAAAGGGTAAGAGTTGCTACACTTATGGGTTGTGTACTTAATCCTACTGCAACTCATGTGCACTTAAACCTCATGAATGATGGTAGTTGGCAAGTAGCATTAACGTTTCTTTCTCTCATAAATCACATCATGATTCAACAAATATTAATTAATGAAAGGAAGAATGACTTATTATTTTACAAATATTTTTTCTTTACCGGGTAGTCTTCACGGAGTTATTCTTGTCAATGAACTGCCAAATATGAAATATGAATTTCGACCATAAGATAATTGTTTCCATCATCGAATACAAGGTGCATGAACGTTTCCCATTTAGACCCACTGTACGTAAACTTTTGTCAATGAGGAAGACTGCTTCTACATGCCACGTGTGGCAATAAAATACATGAATAAATCCAATGCTAAAAAGAGTAAAATCAATGGAAAATGAGAGTTTAAATTTAATTTTTCACGTTTGTTTTTAAGATATTATTATTATCCCAACTGCAATTGAGGAGGTTTGAGAAGTTACCATATGGAATGCAATTTCCACACGTTTTAGTCACAATGAAGATAAACATGTGCACTCAGTACTGTTCTGTTGGACCATATGTAAAAGTTTGATGTTGAAAGATTAAAAAAGGAAAATATACCTACCTATTAAATTTAATTAATCTCTTCTTATTAATTAGAATTCGATATTATTAAAAAATATAATAATAATAATAATTTAACAATAATGTCTTTAAAAATATATATTCATACAGGGAAAATAAATTTAAATTTTGGTGTGTGGTTGGTTGACAATGCAAAATTCATGCATTTTTTTCTTTTTCCAGTGGCGTGTTGGAACACAACACTGTTTCCTTTACAAGCAATTGATTGCATAGCACATGAAATGGGGACTTACGACTTCACCTTTGAAATCATTCACCACACAAAAAAAATGGAAATACTGTTAGAGGAAGAAAGAATATGAGTGGTGTTGGGTTTTAAAGGTAGTGAGGTCAACCCAAGCCACTAAGTGCATGAGGTCAAAATAAAAATGGAGTGTGAAGCATCTGCCTGCCTGCCTCTTATCCTTTCAATTCTTCATTTTTATAGCAAGCAATGTTTTCTTGTCTGTCAAAAGAAACCCGTTGCTTTTCAAATTTTCATTTTTTATAGCCACTGTATGTGCTGTTTCTGGCTATAAAGGAGCCTTTTTTGTCTAATTCATTTCAAAAATGTAAATAATATGTAACATATAATTCAAAGTTTTCATTTGGTGAACTGTCATAAAATATATATAATGTTTTATAAAAATTATTTACAGTTGACAAACAGGAAACCTAATTCAATTTAATTGGCTCCTAATCAGAAAAATTATATTATATTAAGATTTCCTGTTTGTTTTTTACCCATTATTTTCTAGATTTAGACCAAATTAAGTTTTAAGACCACTATACATTAGGGGTGTTGCAAAAAGGCAACCTAATTAACATTTCATTAAGAAAATAAATTAGACCATACCTAATTGAAATTATTTAATAAATCTTATTAAAATAATAATGAACGATGAAAAAGACGTAGCCGGCGCCTACTAACATTTTTAATTAGTAATAAAAGGGAGGGGCGGTGGGATTTCATTTTTCGAAGGAAGTAATTGATATTTATGTTTCAATAAGTAAAGCATGTCATTGCCCTACATGACAAAGACAGATTGCTAAATGGTGCCCCCTCCGCTGCCCTGCCTGCCTTTCTCTAACTATATATTTATGTGCTGCTAACGTCACTCCTTCAACTTAGGATTTGGAATTATTTAGTTATCATCCTATTTTTCCATTATTACATTTAATTATTTTTTTCACTAAATACCATAATTATTGGTTCAACGTCGCCCAAACGAGCTTATATAATTAATTAAAAGGATTATCAAAAGCAATTCATATTATATTATACATAAGTGGAATCGCGGAGAATTTATCGTTTATTTAATAAAGGACAATCAATTCAAAAATTAATTTTGTCTGGAGATTTGTGGTCTTCTATTTTATAAATATTTATCGACTGATATAATTTTTCATATTGCAGATATTGTCAGCTGAATATAAATATGTTTTATCATTTAAAAAAAAAAACGTTTAAACAAGGAAATTAAAATCCTGAACGGGGTAGCCCAGGTTATGGGCACACACTAGAAAATAAAAACACATGCAAATACGACAAGTGAGCTGTGGGGATACAGATATGGATATAGATAGCATTATTTACGTGTTGATTTCTGAGTTTGGATGAAAGAAAACCCATCACCACCAACAACCTTCTATCACTCTTCTGCCATGCCTCTAAAGTGCCTTTCTTTTAATCATTATTTATTGAGTTTCCTTAATATTCTCAAATTATTTTACCTCCAGCTCGCTAGTTATTTTCAAGAAAATAGTATCCGAAAATCTGCTTGCAAGGCCCACGAAGGAGGCAACTCTTTCAGCTTTCAACGTGGCAATGTTCACATTCAGAGCTTAAACTCGGAATCCAACATTGTACTTCTCATCAGCTATGGACATGGGTTGAAAAGCTTTTCTTGCAAGGAACTAACAATCGTAGTTTTTATACATGTGGCTCGAATTGAGCGATTGTTAACTGGCTTATAATCAATATCAAATGATTAGTTTACTATATCTTAAGATGATAATATGCGAGTCATCGCCTCGAACCAATTAACTGAATGGCAGCTGTCATCGTAAGTCGTATATGTCTGAAACAGCAATGGCAGGTTCAATCGATCTGCAATTATACAGAGAAATGCATGTAAATTAGGACAATTCCAACTGAGGACAGTTCTATCCTATCAAGGTTGATTTGGTCTTCAAGATAGAGTCATGTTTGGTTTGGTATATACCAAGCATCTAATTGCAGCGTGTAAGCCAGTTTTGAACATGGGAATTGTGAAAGAGACTTTACCTGTTGGCTTCTCAGAATGATAGAGTTACGAGAAGGGCAATCGAGAAAAATAAAAGATTGTCAAATAATTACTTCCAACAAAGTGGGATACCCCATGGACCACACGTGTTGCCATACCCATGTGTCTTTCTTTCTATATACTATTAATTAATATATGAAATTTACAATTCAACCAACATACGTTTGTCTTGTTTTATCATGCTAAAATATATAAATGAGACCCTAAAATTATGTAAAGATTTAAAGAGAAATATTACCTTATTATTTTAACATATTAATCAAAAGTCAAGACTATGCAAAGTCATTATATAGTAAAAATTATTAAATTATAGCATAAATTGCAAATTAAACTACTTGAAATGAGAGAAAATTTGAAGAAATGTCGTCATTTGTTTAAATTAAATTAGATTTTGAAGGTTTGAATTAAACCTATTAATTTTCCCATCAAAAACTAATTAAGGTTAGTTGTTTTTTTTTCCATTTTCCCTCCAGAATAGTTAGCTAAATGTCTAGTGAGACAGGACAACATATAAATTAGGAACCGTGATTAATATATATATAGCCTGAAGTACTAAATATTTTAGTTACTGTCTCACCAACTTGGTAATCGATCAGATATTGACATCTCGATCCTTTTTATATTTATTTATTCCTACGTCAAACTTTTTTTGCATCTTTTATATATTATATGTAGTAAAATGATAATATATACGTAAAAGTCATACGGTGTATTACTGCAAGATAACAATTAACTTTTCATTAATTAGTAAAATATATGATGATGTTATGATAATATTGTATTGATAGCTGAATAATGTGGTCGACTTGGTGGAACGAAATTATATATATAATTTATGGATTGCGCTCAGTTGACAATGCAGACTAAACATATGAAAAAAATTTTAAGATTTAATTCCTACTAAACACACCTGGAATAAGAGGCGAAGAGCCTAAACTGCGGCTAACTTGATAATAGAATCTGATAACGACGGTTTAAAAAAAAAAGGAAAAAAGAAAATTATATCTACAGGGTTGGTCGGTGATTATCAAATGATAGCTTGGTTATTAATTGCTAACCACAGTATGAATATATATAATTACTCTTTTCATTTTAATTATTGGGTTAAATCATTAAAATAAAAGCACTAGAGGCACTTATTCAAAAATAAAAGATTAAATCATTAAAATATAGCCGCATGCGTCGTATGGACTTAGTTGCCAGTTGGGTTTTATTGCTAATCTTATATTTGATGTTAGGTTTGTGTCTCATTCTAAAACGAGATTAAAATATATTTAATTAACATTAGCCTATTAAAATATTTCATTAATTAAACTTGCAAGGTCAATGTTTAAGCCCTACGTGGCTATTTCTTCTTAGCAAATTAAGTTAAAGTTCTTCTACAAAAGAAGATAACAAATTCATGAAAGGACGACTGAATTTAAAATTTCCCATGTAAACCCCGTCTCAATGTTTATAAAGCCTTTTACCTCTTATTCTTATCAAAATAAGGTAATTTCTTATTGTGTTGGGTTTTCATTTTTATTTTTTTCATATTAAATACCATAAATTTAGTCACTTCCATGTTTTTAAACCCTTAAAATTTCATCTAAATGATTATTTGTGGTGATTATAGCAGGAGATATTCTTTTTACAGAGATAATTAATCTGAAAGTTTAAATTTATAATCGATATAGCCATTTATTTTAATTTTTTTAAAAAAATATATGGAAGACCAGACAATCATTTTATTTGAATTGCATTCACTAAAATGGTACATGGAGCTCGACGAATCAAATCATATCTGATTGGTTATGTCTTTTTAACTTTAAATTCATAACAAACAAATGAATTAAAAGAGAATGGATAGTTATTGATAATATATTTAATTTACGCTGGCTAATGTGGCCATGTACACAAAAGGGGACCATATAAAAAAGAATTTTGCAAAATCTTTAACACCCGGTCTCGATCTCTCCCCACCAAGAAAAACGAAGTGATGGTAAAAAGGATTATTATTATCTTAATTAAATACAAACCTGAAAGTGCCAATTAGCCATCACAGCATTTTTCCCCTAGTTAGCGACTAATCAATACTACTTAATAAATAATCTAAACATGATTAATCAGCGCTGTGACATCTCTACGGACATCATTGGCTGTGCATCCACCTCCGTCACCCTCACGCGTAACGCCCCACACCTGTCTTCCTGGTTTGCTTTTACTTTCCTTGTAACCAATCAAGATTGCCGTCATCTTTTTCATTATTTTACTCCCTTCCCTTCTTTTTATTTTATCCAAAGTTCTATCTTATTTGTTTCCCATTTACATTATCCTTCATCAAGATAATCACAAAGCTTACTTCGTTTTCCTTTTTTCAATTCCATCACCAATAAAAATTGTCTGTAATGCCATTGAAAGGAGAGATTGGGTTTTCTTTTTTGTATTTAAATAATTGATTGATTTATAAAAATGATTAATTAAAGATAAGATTATTAAAATTTCCGATGATAAGTGATTTTTAGAAAAATAATAAAAATACACCAAATAATTAATCAAAGGTGCCGAGGATTTAAGGAGCTCCTGACACATCACTTAAATAATTAATCATTAGATTAATATGATTTTCTAATAAAAAATTGACGTATTTCTTCTATAAATAACGTCATTCCGTAACGTTCCCATCTCCACCGAACCACCGCCCACGCAACCTGCGTGACAAGACGCAACAAACCCTTTGAAAACGTCCAAAACCACTATCTGGCATTTTAGACCAAGGACCACGTGTCCTTCGTTGGACAATTAGGACACGTGTCCGAAACTCATTGCTCCATGTCGAGAACCAACGGCGAGTCCATTTCTTGTGAACAGCAAAGTCTAACGAATAGTATGCCCATTTTCAGGTCCCCGTTGAATTGATAAAAATGCAGATAAGATCCTAACACAGTCCCGTTCAATTTCGACGCCGTAAGCGAGTTGAAAAGAGCGGTGACGTGGCAGGAATGGAATAACCGCGGGTGATGCTAACACGGCGCGACTCAAATAAATGAAAAATAATAAACATAAATTAAAAAATAGTTGTTTAAGGGCAGGTTAGGGTTTGGTCTGTGGGTTAGGGGTCAAGGGAAGAGAGGTTAAGGAGAGAGGAGGCAAACAAAGATTGGGCCCACAGCTGGGGTTAGTGCTAGCTAAATAGGCGACAGTTTGTGGGACCCATAAAGAGGAGGGTATTAGTTTTTTACTTTCTAAACTTTTTTAATTTTTTTTTATTTACTCCCACACGCTCGCACACCGGTCAGTCAGTCAAGCAGGACTTTTCCATTCTGTCACCGACGCTGGTGTTTTACATTGTCGAAAAGAATCAGCATAGGTTGGCTGGGAAATGCATCTAAAATTTAAAACTTTCACCTTCGATGCCCTAAAAGATTTATTTAAATTCAATGGAAGATTTCTAATTCCCTATATAGCTTATTGCTTGCTTTGTTTGCATAATTAGGATTGCGTACCTTTATTATGTATATTTATACTATGCACGTGCGGCATTTATGACAAAGTAAAACCGTGTTGAGTAAGTTATTTTGTATTAAATCTATCTTTCTAATTTAGTAAAACATGAATCATCTATGTCTGAATTAGGAATTTGCAAGGATAATCTAGGGAATTTCTTTTTTTTATTTCATTGCTTTCCAATGTAAGAAAAGTAATTAAATATATACTTTGATATTAGGAAAAAGAAACTCACTCAATCAAAGTAGAGGGTTAAGGTAGGTATTGTTGAAATTTTGTGTTTTTTGTAGTAATAATCAACGTTTACATTGAAGCATTAGATAAATTAGAGGTTAGAAAAATAAAAATATTGTTTAGCGCAGGAAACAAAATTCAAAGAATGAAAGATAGAATTGTATTTTTTTTAATGAGTCCATCCATCATCATCAACAGGACACCCACGATGAGCAGAATTCATACGAGTCTTTGTATATGGACAAAGCTTCTAATTACCGTGGAAGAAGTGGCATGGACCACTTGGCCTATGAGAAAAATTTACTTGGCAACACAATGGGCGGTTGAGGAAATATATATTTTTTTAATTTATTATAAGATAATTACTAAACTTGCTGAGACTCGCCCTGCACATGATTCCAAATAACTTGGTTGGAAAAAAAATAAAGCAATACATATGGAGTGAAGAGTTGATGTACATGTTGGTATAGTGAATGCCAAAACTGTACCGTCTCAATTTAAAATGTTTGGCTTAAAATAGCTTTCCCTATTTTTCTCCGAGGACGGTAGGATGGGAAATATAAACGCACATTTAAATTCAGTTTCTTTCTTTAATCTTCGAATTGTCAAAAACATCATCTTTCGCAAAAACGTTGGCCTCAACTTATCCATGTCAATGTCTAAAATTTTATAGCTACCGTCACATGTCTTCTTTACCGTCTTTTTTCTCATTCTTTGCAAGAAACAAACATTAGAGGCCCAACTGTACCGAGTTTATTGATTTTTGTAATGGGAATAGCACGGAGTTGTCTGGTTGGTAAATAGACTAAAAAAGAAAAGGCTAAGTTGCTCTGGGTGCGTAAATTCCTTGTTCAATTTATTTAGGGAATTTCTGGAAAATTGGACTTCCCTGCTATTAGTTCACTCATTTATCATTTAAATACATTATTTGTATAGCAAACGCTATAAATCAAAAATGTATTTCTCAAGGCGGATAAAAGAACTCATCGACGGACTGCGAACATAACTATCCTAATGCAAAACTGCCCAAGAAACCAAAATAAAATTTTAGTTATTTTTTGAAAATGTTGCAGAGCAGAAGATGTACCCATCTTTAGAATAGAACTTAATCTACATTTCTGTTTCTGGTTGAACAGCACAATTAAACTGTGTTATGTTAATTAAAACAGGAATGAATTGTCAAAGCAAATTGCATGATAGTAAATAATTAAAGAATGTCCATGACAGGACACGGGGAATATGAAACTATAGCAAGTGCCCTATTGGCTAATGGCTGGACAGTTGCTGCTAACCATACTGAGACACAGGAATTACTGTACTGATGTAAAAATATAGGCAAAAACCAGTACAAAAATAAAAAATTGATTCTTTGCCACCCAAAATTGATTCAGTCCCATTCCCTAAACAAAATCTTCTACATGACCCATCATATTTTCCTATTTTACTTTGCCTCTCTTTCTATTAGCACAAACAACTGTGCCTATGGGATGGGGTCATTAGAATAAGTCCAAATACCTACATTTGCCTCTAAATTTTAAACAATTTGTCCGTGGTATTTTTTAATTTTTAGGATATATTATGACGTACATTTTCATATTTATATCACCCAAATAAATTATAAAAATGTAGAATCACGATTAGATCCTTACAAAGTTATTTTATTTAAGCAAAAATATAATTATTACTGAAATTTAAGAATATATAATTATAATAGGTCCCACAAACTCGAGGATCATACGTGAAATCATATAAACTATTGAAACAAATATATGCATAGGGCCATTAAAATAATAACTCTTTGGGCCAATATAATTTTTTATTGTGAGCGAGAAAATTAAAATTGGATAGTTTAGTCCTTTATACTTTATCTAAAATGGAAAGACACGCCATTAATTTATAAATTTTGAATTTCAAATATTTTTTTACCATGAATCAAATTTTGAATCTGTGTTTGATGTAGTTGATTTTTAAGCTTGAGTGAGAGGTATGAATTCTCATTTATTGTGTAGCCGACGATGTTATTTCGATCCATTAAATTTCTAAAGAATAAAAAAAATTGAACGTTAAATTATTGTTATTATGGATAAAATGAGTCCTCTACTCTTTAATTTATTTTTTTTAAATTTAGAAATACAGACATAAAAAAAATAAAATAAAAGGGGTTTATTGGGACAAAGATTCCTCTGCGTGTTGCTTTAGACCATACACAACTGCTAAATGCTAATAGACAATACACGTGGGCCCCCACTGACTTTCCTTTCCTGGTCTTCTCTTCCTTTTGTTCCTCACCTTTGCACCAACACGTGACTTGCTTTCCCTTCCCTTCCGCTTGTAATTTCTCCATTCATTCATTTTTATTTTATTTTTTTACCCACTCCACTCACTATTTACTATTTACCCCTTTCTTCTGTCTTCTCGTTTCGTTTCGTTTCTCGCGGTTTGCCTCGATATTATTGGATGTGGAAAGAATAATGCAGAAATCATCTATTTTTTTATCGTGTGAAAAAAAATTAATTAATCAAACCAATTCGATTTTAATTGCCCTCTCAATTAAATTGACCAAATACTGCAGATTCAATTCAATTTTGATTAGAATCAAAAATTGCTCTCTGGGACCAATAATATTGGGTGCAATGGACCCCACTCAACTTTGCAATTCCATTTTTTTCTCATGTTTTGTGCAATTAATGTGTTGTCTATCATTTTTTATACTTATTAAGTCATAAGATATTAAGATATTTATTGCCATCAAGAATATTAATTTCAATTCTCATTATATAACATGTCCTTCAAAATTAAGCTTAACATCATTATATTTTGAAAAATAATTATTAAAAAAATACTTAATTTTTTTTAATATCAATTGATTGAATATATATAAATTCGGTGTTACAATTTACTTTATTTTAAATTTAAAACTATAAAACTTCTTTTCCTAATTATTATTTTTTTATTTGATAATTTAAGTTAATGAGATCAAATTCGAAATTTTATTTTTTTATATAAAAAAGTGTATGCTTTAAAGCTAATATTATATGTGTTATCTTTAAACCTTAATCAATATTTGACAATAATTATTTTTTAAAAAAATAATTTTAAGAAAAAAATACATTATCTTTTTTTATATATGTATATAAATACGTTAAAATTCGAATTTGAAAATTTTAAAATCCCACATTAGTAATTAACAATATAAGATTATAAATTCCAGTGGGTTTTTATTCTAAGATAAGAAAGGTCGTAGCGTGGCAAAATGGAAAATTCACGATCAAATTGTTAATTAAACAGGAAAAGCTCTCATATGAATTTGTCCTGCGAAAAGCTGACACGAAAAATTAACGAGACGATACAGTATGGGCGACAACAGCTGTGCCGTTGCTGCCTATGCATGGGCTGTGGTACCCTACAACCCCCAGGCGCACGAAAGCCAGTAGCGGTAGATTGTATACGAAACAAGTGTAACAACGTTAGCGTGCGCCGGGATGTATTCACTACGCACCCCAACACTTCTTTGCCTCCCTAGCCCACTTCACATCGTTAATAGGACGACAAAAGCCATTTCCCCATAAAAACCAAACAGCTTTCCCACTAACGTCAAAGCAAACGGCCGTCACCTAAGAAGAGCGTTGATTGGTTAGAATAAAGATAACCTTAAAACAGAAATGAACGCCGTTAATGACGAACGCCGCCTTTATTAATTAACCATGATCGTGTCGCTTTTATCTGGTCCAGAATGGGGTATACCGGCTAAAGAGGTTAGAGTAACCGGTGAATGCCGGTTTCGTCGAAAGACTGGTTAAAAATTGACCGTGGTTGAAATGATTGCACCCATTTTTGACCACTCTGGTTAAGTCTCGACTCTTTACACAGACAAGAATGATAGAGAAGAGAGAGACAAGATATTGAGAAAGAGAGAAGAGAGAGAAAGAGGCCACTGTATGTCCTGCTGAGCTTTGCTACAGCTATAGGTGAAAGGAGAAAGGGAGCTTGTTCTAGTTGCAGAAGATAGAGAAGAAAGTGACTAGAAAGAGAAAGAGAAAGAGAAGTGAAACAAATTTGATTGTTAAATCGGGAAATTTATTGGTGAAAAGGTAGAGCTGTGATTTTCTATTAGCTTTTCTGTTTCTAAGTTTCGTAGAGAGAGAAACGAGAGGTGGAAAACTGGAAATGGTTGATTAGAGAGGTAAGTTCTTAGTTGATAGGAGTTAGAGCTTTCAATTTGAGGATTTAATGAGAGATCTGTGTTGAACGAAGAGAGATTTATGGATTCGTCGGAGATATCAATAAAGGGTAACAGCGGAAACGTAAGGGGAGAGAGCTTCTCTCCTGGTTATAGCGAACCTAACGCCATAGAGGGGGGGCAGAAAGGTAATTCTATTCGTCAGGCATCAGCAAGAGGTAAAATTCCTGCAGATTTTGTTAAGTTTTGGTGAATTTTATGTGATCCGAGTCATTTATTTGACATTTTCCGGGTGTCGCTGTGTTTCCTAACTTCATGCGGCGCGTGTTGTGCAGACGCTGAAACTGCGTTGTATACTGAGCTATGGCATGCCTGTGCCGGTCCCTTGGTAACCGTTCCTCGTGAAGGTGAGCGCGTGTTCTACTTTCCTCAGGGACATATCGAACAGGTCTGATTCATTCTTCCTACTCTAGTTCTCCAATAGTTTTTTTCAGTGGATTCTCCCTTAATTGCGCCCCTTTGCACTTTCGAAGGTTTAATTTGTATGCTCTTGAGATTTCTGGCGTCTATTTGTATTAACAAAATTTCAATGCACTGTTTTTCAAGGGGTTTCTGGTCGCTAGTGCAAGCCTAGAGTAGTATGTTTGAATTTTAGAAGATATGTTATCTTACCGCGTTTTTGTTGTTCCCTGACTTGGTTTCTGGGTTAATTTTGGTTGCTGTTGATGGATTAGGTTGAGGCGTCAACAAATCAGGTGGCCGACCAGCAGATGCCAGTATATGATCTTCCATCAAAGATCTTATGCAGCGTTATCAACGTCTTGTTGAAGGTAGTGTGTTGTTTTAGTTTTTTAAGAGGGTTTTGCTTATCTGGACTTTAGCTGATGTTGCAACTGTTGATTGTAGGCCGAACCAGATACGGACGAGGTGTATGCCCAAGTGACACTTGTTCCTGAGGCCAAAGTAAGTGCGTTTTCATTTTGACTCACTGATATGTGGTGTTCAAGTAAGTGATGTTAAATTTGGAACTGTATTTTTTGATAATTTAATGGTTTCTTAATTTTAGCAAGATGAGAATGCTGTTGAGAAGAAGCCTCCCCAACCTCCTCCACCACGATTTCATGTGCATTCATTTTGTAAAACTTTGACTGCATCAGACACAAGCACTCATGGTGGGTTTTCTGTGCTTAGGCGACATGCTGATGAATGTCTGCCACCTCTGGTTAGTATCAAGTCTGATCATATATAGTGATTCCTGTGCCTTTTTTTTTCTCAATTTCTTTATTTTTAGTTGAACCTATAAAAAACTTGATGTTTATTCTTGGTGCGTGATAGGATATGTCAAGGCAGCCCCCAACTCAGGAATTGGTTGCAAAGGATTTGCATGGAAATGAATGGCGTTTCCGGCATATCTTTCGAGGTAACTATCACATACTTGATCAAAAAGCTTGATTATGAGCTCTCCACTTACTATATGTTGCGTGGTCTCTGATGCCAACATATGAATAATACTACTTTTAATATTGAAATTTTTTCTTGGTATGAAAAAAACTGCTTTTATCCATGTGAATTTGAAGTGAATTCATTATCCTTGTAGCGTTCTTTTATACATTTGATTCATTTACATAACGTTAAACCCCAGGTCAACCGCGAAGGCACTTGCTTCAAAGTGGATGGAGTGTGTTTGTTAGCTCCAAAAGGCTTGTTGCTGGAGATGCCTTTATATTTTTAAGGTTTGCATCTTCTCCAAAAGTTGAGATTTGAACAAGCTTATCTTTTCATTTTACAAATGCGTTATATGCTTGGATGGTACTGACATGTGGTTTATGTTAGAGGTGAGAATGGAGAACTTAGAGTTGGTGTCAGACGGGCAATGAGACAGCAGGGAAATGTTCCATCTTCTGTAATATCCAGTCACAGCATGCATCTAGGTGTGCTTGCTACAGCATGGCATGCCGTGTCTACAGGAACCATGTTCACCGTTTATTATAAGCCAAGGTATGCCGTATATGCTACAAATAGGATGGTGTTTTCAGGCTGGGCAATTTATCATTTGAGAGGGTTATGATATAATTTCATTTGTGCATCATTTTTTTGTTTGTTCTGGACCTTTTGGTAATCAAGGAAATGAACTTAATTGTAACAGATATTCTGAGGGCAATTTATAACTCTATTATTTTATATTTGATATGAATCAATTTGGAACTGCCTGTTTTTAAATGCTCTTATAAATATTTTGCTCCAGGACAAGCCCATCTGAGTTTATTGTTCCATTTGATCGGTATATGGAGTCTGTCAAGAACAATTATTCTATTGGAATGAGGTTTAAAATGAGATTTGAAGGAGAAGAAGCTCCTGAGCAAAGGTGTGAATGGTGGAAGTACACTCTTTAATTTGTTCATAACTGCTTGAAGTTGCTTTTGTTGGCTATTTTTCATTCCTAGAATTTTTCGTCACTTTATTGTTTATACATAGTTTTCTTCTTGTAGATTTACTGGCACAATTGTTGGAATTGAAGATGCTGATTCCAAAAGGTGGCCAGATTCAAAGTGGAGATGCCTTAAGGTAGTATGCTTGTTATTAGAATGTCTCTTATATAGCTGTGTTAAGTGCTGAATGGAGTTTTAAATGCTGGTTTTAGGTGAGATGGGATGAAACTTCTGCTATACCTCGTCCAGATAGAGTTTCACCATGGAGTATAGAGCCTGCTTTAGCTCCTCCGGCATTGAATCCTCTTCCAGTGCCCAGACCTAAAAGACCTCGATCCAGCATGGTTCCTTCATCTCCAGACTCTTCTGTTCTTACAAGAGAAGGTAGTCTTACTATTTTATTTTGTGTTCTTATGTAGATCTATTTGTTGGATCACAGGTTTGAATTGCCTTGATTTCTCTTGTTGGGTTAGGTTCATCCAAAGTAACTGCGGACCCTACATTGCTGACTGGATATTCAAGGGTCTTGCAAGGTCAAGAATTCACGACCTTGAGAGGCAATGTTGCGGAGAGCAACGAATCTGACACTGCTGAAAAGTCAGTTATGTGGCCGCCTTCTGTAGACGATGAGAAGATTGATGTGGTATCTGCTTCAAGAAGACATGGGTCAGAGGGTTGGATACCCTCTGGGAGGCAGGAGCCAACGTACACAGATCTGTTATCGGGCTTTGGGGCAAATGCTGATTCCTCCCATGGGTTTGGTTCATCCTTTGTCGACCAGACTTCAACAACTGCCAGCAGAAAGCTTGTTTTGGATCAGGAAGGCAAGTTTAACTTGCTTGCTAGTCCATGGTCTTTAATGTCATCAGGTCTCTCACAAAAGTTACCAGAATCTAATACGAAGGTTGCTTTACAAGGTCGTGAGATGCCTTACCAGATACGGGGGAATATGAGATGCAGTGCATTTAGTGAGTATCCCATGCTTAATGCTCATAGGATGGAGCAGTCACATGGAAATTGGTTGATGCCACCCCCACAAATGTCTCATTTTGATAGTCATGCTCATGCGAGAGAATTGGTGCCGAAACCTGCATTGGTACAAGAACATGAGACAGGGAAACCTGCTGAAGGAAACTGTAAGCTCTTTGGCATTCCCTTGTTTCGTAATCCAGTTACAACCGAGCCAGCAAACTCACATAGAAACATGGTCAGTGAGCCTCTCAATCATACACATTCATCAAGTCATCAACTTCATGTATTAGAGTCAGATCAAAGGTCAGAACAGTCCAAAGGTTGTAAAATGGCTGATGATAATGAACATGAGAAACAATATCAAGCTGGTCCACTGCATACGAGGGACAGTCAAGGCAAAGCTCAAAATGGTTCGACAAGGAGTTGTACTAAGGTTTGTTACTTTTATACTTGCATATCTTCATCTTCCAAAAACACGAGTATTGTTAGCTTAGTAAAAATAGATTGTTTAATTTTTTTTGTAATTTTCAGGTTCACAAGCAGGGGATTGCACTTGGTAGGTCTGTTGACCTTACTAAGTTCAGCAATTATGATGAGTTGATTGCTGAATTGGATAGGTTGTTTGAGTTTGATGGTGAACTCCTGGCTCCCAAAAGGAATTGGTTGATTGTGTATACGGATGATGAAGGCGATATGATGCTTGTTGGAGATGATCCATGGCAGTATGTATTCTTTACCATTTGTTTAAAATGTGCCTCAGACGTTGATTCTTTTCAGTCAGTTATGGTAGTCTGTCTTTCTGATTGTGTCCTTGTTGACAATCAGGGAATTTGTTGGCATGGTTCGGAAGATTTTCATCTACACTAGGGAGGAGGTGCAGAAGATGAATCCAGGGACCCTGAGTTCGAAGGGGGATGAGAATTTGTTGGAGGTGGATGGTGTGGATGCAAAAGAAATGAAACGTTTGCCACTTCCTTCAGCACATAGCACTGAGAATTGTTAGGTTGGGCTACCTTGAAAATTCTAGGTAATTTTTTAGGGTTGTGAACAAGTTAGCTATGCTGAATATTGAGTGCAGAGCTTTTTGTTTTATGTTTTTGTTTAATTAAAAAAGCAATGTAGGATGGTTACTGATGCTCCTTTCTTAAAATTATTTTTTCCTGAATATACCGTTGTAATTAGCTCTTGTGAATCTTATGTGCCAGGTTTTCAAGACAGGCAGCAAAGCAAGGTTGCTATAGCCTTTTCAGTTGTGAAATTTGAGATGGGGTGCGGGTCTCAACCTCTTCTAAGACGGAAGCTTGTTGGTATCTCAGAAATAGATGGCAAGAATTATATATACCCAATTTTGGACATGTTAATGGAGTTAGTATTATTGGTGTCCTGTTATACATAATATATATAAATAATATATAATTATGATATATACCCCCTATCCTGAGCAAGGCAATGGTAGCCCTGCCTTTTTCAAACCATCCCACCTTGTACATAACTGTTTTTCCCTCTCCCACCTTGTAATGTAAGTAATTTTATACGTCTTCTTAATGGGTTTTTTGGGCAGACCAACAATTTCCTAATGTTCAGTTTGTTGGTTTCCATATTTATGGTCTTCTGTCACCTCTCTTTAACTAGTGGCGCTCTTCATTTATTGGATGCAACTGTGCAAGTATTTGTCTTGGAGTATTAATTCGTGTTTTTGTCATTCCAAAATTTGTGTACTAAAGGAAAGAAGGGAGTGGCTGTGAGGAGGAATTGACCCATTCCTGTTGGCTCATGAAACCCCAGTAAATAGATGGGGATTTAAGTACTTGGCTGCTGCTTTTGCATGTGGTGTGTTTCCTTTGGTGGGGTGTCACATTGATGAATGGTGGGGGAGCATGTCCATGTCGTGCCCACTCATTAAGATAAGAACGATTCACTTGTTTATTTGCTGCAGCCTTTGTAGGGTGCGGAGGCCTCCTTGAATATTGTCAGATTGGATCCAAGGGAACGTACATTGTGCTTGATTTCAGCTCTAAATGCTTCTTGTCAGTCTTATATCTGCTGAGAAGGAATTGTATTTGATTTATTTGAGGTTATTGTACGACGTTAATCAATGTCAAATTGGTAGTCTGCTCGCCATGCTTACGTTGTTGTTTTGTTTTTAACCTAGGCAAAAGAGATGGAAGATGAATTGATAACAGAAATAGAAATTATGTCGTTCTTTTAGTGGTTAATTTCTATTACTTGCAATGCAAAAAAATGTCTGTCTTGCGTTAAGAGAGCTGAGAAAGAAGAGACTCTTTACAAATGGATTAATTATTATTATTGTTATCATTCATGTATTATACATATATATATATATATATATATATATATATATATTGCGATGTCCAAGACAAAGATGGTAGGAGATTGTTTAAAAAGGAGAAGGGAGAGAATTTAG
This sequence comes from Jatropha multifida, assembly GCA_948099535.1. Lineage (NCBI taxonomy): Eukaryota > Viridiplantae > Streptophyta > Magnoliopsida > Malpighiales > Euphorbiaceae > Jatropha > Jatropha multifida. Next base: position 90,322 of record CANUEX010007621.1, read on the forward strand.
GAGGTTGATGACTATGAATTGTCACTGATTGTTGCTGTATCACAATTAATGCAAAATCCTTGTAATAAAATAAAATGTAGACACAGCTGTGATGAATCTTGAATCTTTATTCAACCTGATAGGGTATGTGACAAATTTTTGGTGTAAATATGAGAAAGTGGAGGCATATTTGTGGTTGTGGGGTGGAAAAATGGGAATGCATTGTCCAGATGAGGTTGGAAAAGCTCCAAAAACACGCCTACAGTGACAGACATTGTAGTGGGAAAAGAACGGGAAGGAAGAAAAACAAACACAAAAATGAAAAATCAAAGTCCGACGAACCATTAATGCGACTCTTCATTCTTCGCTACACAATTTTGTGTTTATTCAAAAGCGTTTTGATGCAAGGACGAAAAGGAGGGAGTTAAAGTTCATTCTTCAGACCAAGAAAGAAGCCACCATCATTATAAAATATTCCAAAGTATTATGTTTTTGTCGTTGGGTTTTCAGATTTCATTCTCCTCTGACTTCAAACTTCAGACATTCTTCGACTCCAAATTTCTACATATATAGATTAGAAATGAAAAGATATGTTCTTTTTTTATCTTTAATGGAAAATATGTGCTACAAAAAAAGAAAAAGTTAGGAAGTAATCGCAATCAAGCAGATAAACTGTCATGTCCAAGTCATTAAGTTGTACAAGCTCAAGGACCAGCAAGCAAGGGTCCTCGGCTACATTTCAGTCTAAGGGCTTTCCAGTCCATGATTTGCGCAAATTTATGGAAGTAAATCATGCTTGCCCCTAATGAATATCATTTATGAGCAATTATATTTGACAGTGAACTAATCCTAGGCTGTCCATAAATATTGATAATGCTTTAAACGGGCCTTTCATTAAAATGCTTTAAAGAGCAGAAAATTACACATTTCTGATTCTTTCAAAAGAACTATTGCTAGAAAACTAGTACTACAAAAGGATCTCATGGCATGAGAAAAAGATAACTTCTGCATGAATTATTGTTTGTCTATTGATACGGGTTTAACTCCAAGTTCAGGATGAGAGCTATATCACCCCATGGAAGCCAGCTGAATCCAGAAGCACTGCTTTTATTTGCTCAGGATGAACATCTTGCCCTTCTTTACATTGCTGGTGAAAATAAAAGAGATAAATCTAATACGTTAGGACTCCGGCTAAACTAACAAAGAAATAAAATTTTGATTTCGGTTCATTTCTCCATGCCTATTCAGGTCCATTTAGTTCGGTTTGAACCAAATGCTCACCCCTAAATGGAAGGTGAGAAATACTTCATACTTGAATCCTAGTATGTAATCATGTACGATTCATGTTGGAAACCAAATTGATGGATCTTCTATATTGGATACTTAGGTTAATACACATGTATTTATTTTCTTCTTTATGCATGATATGGTGGAATAAGATGATGTTTGCGTGATAATGCTTCATGTGGAAATTAGTGTCAAGATGAATGAAGAAAATGTACCTCAGCTCGAAAGATGTCCATGGCAAAACCATTGAAACAACTGATGACAGCTTGCTGGATGTCTAGGCCAAGGTTATCCAAAGCCCTCATAGTGGAGAGCAGGAGACCTGGTCTTCGACTGCAAAACATGTGTATGTTTACAGCTCTTCCTTCTCTCACTCTCACTTCAACCTATTATTTTCAGAGAGGGCAAAAGCTGCATTATTGAAATTCCTAATCTATTTTTAATAAAATTATATTTCCTTTTTTCGATTGAACTAAAGTTGCTCTTCCAGAAGTAATAAATAAGGCATAAATCCTATCACTGTTTCAGAAAAGTTTCCTTGCATGGGAAAACAAAATAGTTATGCACCTGTGTGCATTCTTTGCTTGACAAAGAACCAAATGTTATACATGGAAAGAAATAGAATTTTCAAAAAATTTTGGATGAGAAGTACGAAGCAGGAACTTCCAAGTTTGTACCCTTGGACATTTCAGAAGCAGAAACTAAATATCGTGAGATTAAATATAAACAGGACAAGCATTCAAAAATCTAGAATTCAAGAAAAGCAATAACAAAATCTGAGCAGCAAGAGAGGAATTTACCCTGGCTGGTTGACCATTTGGACTTGGTAATGAGCTTGGGCAAAGCTTATCCTTGATACGGCTGGGAAGGGCTGATGGAGTGGGCGTCAAAGGGTGAAAACTTGTGTTGGGTGTCAAAGAAGAGCCAGGAGGAGTTGACTCCAATTCATTGTGTAGGTCATTGATCCTTTGCAGAAGTTCCTTCAAGTACTCAATTGCATCCCCAAGTATTGATGCCCTGTCCATCTGCCAGCACAACAACAACGTAACTCACATCATATCATTTTAACAAAGCAACCCGGAGGACATGTTTTTAAGCTCTGAACATGTTTCTAGGCTTAGTTTTGAGAAAAATTGTTAATGTATTCAGCTAAACTTGAAAATAAATTATCTTTAGAAAAAAAGAGAAAAAAATCGTTGATCACTGATGTGTTTTTAACACTAGCCTGATTACTAGCCAAGTTTGAACCTTAATCATATCAAATAGCTTCATAACATATCCGTCCTGAATCACACAACTCTCCTGCCTTAGCTGAAACTTCCTTCATAAATTTAAAAGATAGAATGTGGTCTCAGTAATTCTGGAAACAGCCTTCTTGGGTTGCTCCATTCTTCTGTAATTTTCCTGAGTATAAATTGTTGGCAAAACTAATAATAACGACTGAGGACTACAAACAACTTTTAAAGTTTTCAGGAACATGAAACCTCAAAGAGAGAAAGTGGAACTGTTGAGAGGAGGGAAGAAAATGAAACATATGATAAAAAATGGTAATATCTTCCCATGCTTCATTGAAAAATAAACGAAAGAGAAGAGCGGATAAAGAATTTGCAATGCAACAACTTTTATATCCCTGAAATGGCACAAAAAATAATGGTGAAAATAAAGTAAAGCACCAGTATATCAGTATCCATGTGAGAAGCATTAATGCAACTATTTTATTAATTTTCCAACATGCAAAACAAAATTTATCAAATTTCAAAGAATTATACAGAGAGAACCCTTTCTCACACACACATAGTTTGAATGATTGTAAGCATATAACAGTGAAAGAAAACATACTTGAATTCACAAGAAAATTCCGGAAAAAGAATTCTTACCTTGCTAATCTTTGGAACTACAGACCTAAGCATATATAACCTATCATTGAGCTTCTTCCGGCGCCTCCTTTCTGCCATCAAATTTTTAGCAGGAAGCCCTTTCTTCTTCCCCTTCTGATCTCCACCGCCGCCAGTGACACTGCTATTTGCATTAGAGCTATTCCCTCCATTTTTGCCAATCTCCTCCATTTTAGTGTTCTCCGTTAACTCATCAGAGTCATAATTCAAACCCGACCCATCAATGCTTACATCTTCAAAAGTATCATCTACATTACCCAACTTTCTCTTTCTTTCATTTTCTTCACCCATCTGACTCATTTCTCTCTTCCCTTTATTTATCTCAATCCCACTTAAAGCCCCCAAATTAGACCCATTGTCAGCCAAATTTTTCCTCAACGCTGCTCTCTTTTGAAACAAGGTAGGCTGTGCACCCATTGAAGGGAATGTTTCAAGAGGCCTTAACAACTTAGACCTATTCAAAAACAGTGCATTTCCTGAACTCTCGTCAAAACCCCTAAATCCTGTAAACCCAGGACACGTTTCAGGCAATTGGAGCATCCGGGTAGTAGAAAAGGATGGGTCAGTGCATAAATTAGAAGTGCTAATGTGATTGTTTGAGCTCATATCAGTAAAGTTGCCTAATACTCCACCTCCCCCGTTTAGTAAAGATGAGGCATTTGCTGTTGTTGTAGTTGTAGTAGTAGCCTGGTTATCAAGAAACCCAATTTCACCCAAATCGAACCCATGCTCCAAATGGTTATTAGAAACAACGTTAAGAAGTGAAGATAAGGTGGGTTTTGGATGCATAAAGTAGTGAACTTGAGATGGGTCGAGATTGTTGAAAACAGAGGAGGTTGGTGAGCAAGAAGAGGAAGAATCCACTGAATGAAGCAAAAGATTATCTGGGTCACCAAGGTTTGGTGAAAATGTGATATCTCTAATACTATCTTGATGATTTTGAATAGTAGTGTTAGCAACATACCAGTCGTCTTCTACATCAAGCATGGATTTGAAGGTAGAAAAAGAACCCATCTCCTGTTTACTCTGTATAACACTGCAGCTACTGTCGTTAATGTTAATGGTGTTTGTTGTCGAATCCTGCGGTTCTTTATCATTTATCCAGACAGCGCCGTTCAGTCCAGACAGCATTTTTAGTCTTTTTCTTTTCTGGATTTTCTGTTATATTTTTCTCTGGAAAGTGAAGGACGCAAAACAAATTGTTGAAAAAGGTTGTGAGAGAAAGAAAAGGAGGTAAAAGGAGCAAAAACAAAGAGAGGCAGGACGTTGCCGAAGCGAAAGGGTATTGGCTTTTTGGAGGCTTTTATTGTGAGAGGCAGAGAAGAAAAATGTCGATTATAGAGAGCGATTTGACACGCTACTCTTCGAACGTTACTCTAATCATCACTACTACATGGTTGGTTTGTCTGTATATTCGCGCTTATGCCGTTTTTTCTTTTTTCTTTTTTCTTTTTAATAAATATTAGGTCCACAGTTTAATCTTTACTAAAGATTTATTTTAATCGATGTACTTTGCTTAGTTCCTCAACAAGTTAAAACCAAATAATAATAATAATAGTATTTTTATTTTTAATATTTTAAAAAACTAAACTATACGGGTTTTTTAGTAAATTGACCAATGTTAAAGAAGATTAACTCTTATTGAATACCTTTCACGACATTTTTATATGGTTGCAGTTTTTATTATCTCAAAATATTATAATGACGTAAGTAGTTAAATTTTTTTTGTTCATTTCATTCATAGTGAGATAATATTATAAATATTTTGGTATGATTACATGTACCATCTTCATCGCCAATTGCATGACCATGAGGCATTCCAGCAACAAAAATGACTATTTGATTAAAAAAAAGCTTAATCTATCCTCAAAATTATCCCTATTACTATTGAAATATGTGCGATGTTACTATAATTTGCATTTTCAAATATATTATAAATTATTCATAATATTTAAGATGCCTCAGGTTAAAATCCTAAAGTTTTTTTTATGAATCTATGCATTTCGTCGTTAAAAAATATATGTGTTGATTACCGACTGAGAATTGACTTGCTTCAATTGGATTTATGACCTCATTTATGGATTAATTGAGACAAGAATATTTACAATTATACACTCAAAAGAAAAATGATAAAATAAGAATAAATTTTAAAAAAATTTAATTTTATTAGGTCGATTGAGATCATAGATTCGTATTAGGCAAGTATATTCCAAGATGGTGTACTGTTAATTAAGTGGTGGTCCCAATTAGCATTTGGCTTATTCAATTAGATACCAATGGGCAAAATAAGCAAATTAAGAGGTTAGTAGATGCACGTGCCTTACATCTAATAACCAAAAGTGGCACAATATCTCCTTACAAGTTTATCTCCTGTGGGTCCCTTTTATTTATTTTATATATCATCATTTTCTATCTTTAGCAACCGACAATTACCATTTTGTTTAAAAGAAACTGACAATTACCGTTTAAGGTAGAGGTTTAGTTAAATTTACTGTGGATGTTAAAACAGACGGAAGTATAAAAAAATTACTACTTAAACCTACCAAACTTGAATTATCAATTGCAATAAGCAAATTGAGGGATTTAATGCTTGTTAAAAATTCAAGTTTGCTGTAAATTTAAACTATGGCTCTCAATTAATTATGAACCAAAAAACAAAAATTATAATATTAATATTTAAAAAAATAATTATTTTATGTTTAGAGTATTAAGTGTAGCAATAGCATGCGGTAGGAGAAGAGTAAGAGTATAGGGAGAGGTCCCAAGTATCTCGTGAAGCCTTTTACTTCACCACCGCACCTAATACCCTAACTTGTCTGTCTCTAAACCCCTCTCTCTTTTCTTTTTTCGGATTTGGTTGCTCAACGGTTACTTTCCCCATCCCTACACTTGTCTGTCTCTCTATCACCACCTTCTATTTTTTCTGCTACTTGCATCCTTTCCTTCCTTGTTACTATTATTATTATTATTCCTTCATCATTTTGTAACCGCCCTATCAATCGGTACTCAAGCAATCAAGAAATGTACGGTTTAGAGTTTGGACTTAAAGAATTAAGATTGAGCTAATTTATAATTTAAAAAATTATTTTCTTATAAGCTTGATAAATAAAATTGAGCTCGACTCAATAAGTTAATTGAAAGGCTTTTCAATTCATTTATTAGATGAGGCAAATCAAGGCCATGTGTGGTTTGAACTATTTAGAGCATTAGCTAATGACATTTTCTCTATTCTGTGTAACTCGAAAACGTAATACAAAACCTCCTAATTTCTTTTTAGCAATGAGAATAGAAAATCGAGAATAGTATTTGAATTAGAGAACAAGAAGGACAGTAAGCTCTAACATTTTTTATCCGGTCAGGGGACAAAAAAATAATTATGGAGCGAGATTATTAAGCCTTCAATATATAATTAATCAATGCTAATCTTTGATTGAGCATTACATAGTTTGAAATGATTGAATAACCCTAAGTTTTTTCTAGTAATCGCCGGTCTATTACCAAATTGAGGAATTGGGACCTATAGCAGGAGGCAAGGCAAGTGGAAAAAGGGACCACATTAAACTGAAATAAATGAAAATTGAAGCAAAGGGTTGACAAGAATCTTAAATAAGTTGCAGTGAGGCTGTGTTTGGCTAAGGAAAAGGGAAGATGCCTTTAATTTTTCTCTTGTAAACCCCGTGAATATGGGACATAGAAAACTAACTGCCCTTGATTTTGGGTTACCCCACCCCATCATCAGACTTATGCTTCCAAATATTGTTATTATATTCTTTTTTTTTTTAATTATTTGGAATTTGGAGCAATATTTCAATATACCAGACAACAAATAAACATCTTCCCAGTTTCCACGAAGAAGGGCTCTTTTTTATTCACCTCTATGCCTATGCCTGTCTCATATAAAAAAAGACAAAGCTTTGTTGTTTCGTGAAAATCACCGTTTCATGTTATTTCCGTACATTTATGATTACCCACTTGTCCTTTCCCGGTTCTTTGATCAATTGTTTTTCTTTTTTTTAATATCGACCAACGTATTCGTATTAAGAGCCCTTCGTAATGCATAAAGTTTATTATATATAGACTAAGAGTGTCCCCAACAATTACAGCTTCTACCATCTTGGGAGAGCAATACCCACCCAAAAGCCCAAGAAGAATAGGCACACAAACACTGACCAGATGAGAGAAAAAATTGCACCATCAACACTGCATGAAACCCAAACCCAACGTAGGCCGAGACCAATTCTAGTTATAATTGTATCCGTGCATTGCAAGGATTATAATTTAATTTTTATTTTCAAATTAAAAGAAATTAATATTTTGAAGTAATAAATTATCACACTTATCAATTTAGTTCTTAATTATTATAATGGTTTTGGTAAAATTTTAATTAAGAACTTCAATTTTTCCTCCGCGGTCAAATTAAAATAGTTTAATATTAATTATTTCAAAATGAATAATAAAACTATTATAGCTTGAAATTAAATATTTAAAAACAGTTCAAAAAATGATGGAACTATAGTGTCTAATGCTTTGTTTCTGGATTTTAAGAGTCCCGGGAATTTTCAGTTGCACAGCCGCTTTATGGCGCCAACGACATGACGTTAATCAACAAATCACAAATCCATGTCGGGGCTAACTTATCATATTGTAATTTTTTTTTAAAAGAAATATAAATCTACAGTATTTGAAATCATGATTTGGACAGATTAATAATTCAACCTCCCATTGAAAAAAGTTTAATTATCAATACTTTTTATAAAAAAGAAGAGAAATAGGACTTGGGATTTTGTCCCCGCGTCATAATATGTTTATGAGAAACAAATTAAACATTTAAAACGTTATCTTTTCCTTTAATTAATAAATTCGAATAATTGAATATCTAAATTTATCCATAAATTAATTTATTTAGAAAAAAAGATAAAATGGAAGACCGAGTCTGATGAGCTTATATGTATATGTTTTTCTCCTTTCCAGACTTCATTTTTTATATGATGTCACACCTGTAATTTTCAAGTGACGTCAGAGTCCTAATTGGTTACTGCATGGTGAAAAATTTCATGCTCAGTTTACTAGTAGGATTGACAAAAATTCTGCAAATTACCTTTCTTTTCAATTATATCCCGCAATGATAAACACACACGGACAAGATTATCTTTTTTTTTTTAACTGAAAAAGCTACATGAGGCTCAAACAAATATACCACCTGTTAATGAATTCAAATACAAATAATATCGAATTGTTTTATTTTCAACTTATGTGAACATTTAGAAAATAATTGTATGGACTGTAAAATCATGACGACCCATCTCCACGTTGATGAGACGTAGATATAAGACTTCAAAGCCATCCATGTATGACCAACAAAACCAAACAAACTTTTCCTTTCCGGGAAACATAGCGTAGTGCCAGAGAGAGAGAGAGGAAAATTATGTACATGTTAATGTACTTAAACTTCAGTACAGGAAAGCACACCAGCTCTTCTCAAAAGGACTATCTCCACTAAAATTATATACATTTTATTTGCTTATTATTTTCCTTTTCAATGTCAAAATATTTATAAAATTTTTAAATTTAAATATATAAATAATTATTTTTATAATTATTCATTAAATGAAACATTTTTATTAATATCTTAAAGGGTTAAGAATAAAAAAGACAAAATAATTTTTATTGACTAAATTTTTTATATGCATGTTTTGTCAAACTATATAAGCAAAATAAGTACTATTTTTCTGTTTAACCATGAAGCGTTTAGACCTATAATCACTTAACCGTTCATATAATCCAACTACTCCTAGTTTGCTTCAAGAGGTATGAGAATTGTTTTGTAGAGATTTTGCATTCAGAGGGACTCACAACATGACCTTGTGGATCTCTCAATTTTCCCAGGTGTTTTTTGTCACTGAGTTATCTGTTTAAATTTTCTTTAAGATTTTTTTTATTAAATTATTTAGTTATTTTGTTTAAAAAGTTTTTTTTAATATATAAAATCAGGAGGTGTAATACTCCTCAGATTGTAGAGTATAAATATTTTTTGTCTTTTTAATAAAATGCAATTTCGTGAAAAGTATTATTTTTACCATTAAATATCCTATAATATTTGATTGCATGAGCCTTCATATTCAATATAATATTACTATTTAGTTCCTCATATTTATTGATAGTTAGGTACCATTCGTATTTAGTAAAATATTAGCAGTGGTTGCTGTTAAATATAAAATGACTATTAAGAGCATAGCTGTTTACATATATATAATTTATGGTGAATATATTATTTTTATTTTAAAGCATCATATTAATAAAATAATAATTTAAATTTTTTAAAAACAATATTTTAAAAAAATTATGTTTAAATAACTACAAATAAAATGATCTAAAAAATATTAATTTGAAAAAAAAGTATTAGCAATTACTTTTATAAGGTTAATAAAGTAAAAAATAATATAAATACGAATCAACCATTAGCTTATACAAAAAAAGCTCCAAAATATAGCTAATAAAAATATAGCAGCTGATTGAGACTTTTATCAACTATAGCTATTAATAAATCTATAATAGCTATCAGCTATCTTTTAATTTTAAATATTAAAAGATATTATTGAAAATATATTAAAATTATATTCAACGGGATAAATCTATTATTTTTTATTAAAATTTAAATTATACATGAAATACATTTCTTGAAATGACCCATTAAATTGTTTTCAAAGAATTTTTATTTAAAATTTTATTATGAACTGTAACCAATGATATTTAGCGGAAAATAATATTTTATGCCGCAAATCGATACCCAAAAACCAAATTTAATAGTCTAACTCGATTGAAAAATCCTTGAATTAAATGTAAATCGGGCTAAATTGTTGGGTTAGACCAAATCGATTCAAATCGAATCGAAACTAATTAGATAAAAGTAAGAATTGGACCAAACCGGTAAAAAATCCTCTCCCTCAATCGATACCCTCTCTCTCCTCGATACCTCCTCCCTCATTGCCACTGCCATTTCTTCGCCTCCGACGACCCAAGCTGACGGATGATCACACTGAACGCAAGAGCTCAACAAGAGGAGCTCGTGGATGGCCTTGGTTGACGGGATTGAGGCCTGAATCGAGAACATATCGCGACTGGAAAACCAGCATCGCTCGATGGAGGATTTTCGGCTATCCACCCGATTCCGGCGGCTGCAGCGTGAAGGAAGGGTGTCGGTCGACTCTACTCCCCCGTGCGATCATTTCCCCGGTCTCAGTTTCGGCGTCTGGGCTGGCATGGCGAATTCGCCATGAACGACGACCTCAAGGTGGTTGTCAAGGCTGTTTTCGGCAAAAAGACTCACTGGCTCAGCGATCTGAGGATGGATTTGGACTCCTCATGAAAAACCGAGTTGATTGGTGGTACGCTTGCGAAATTCTGGGCAGTCAAGATTTCCTGACCATCGTGCACGGCGATGATGACGGTGGTCTGGTGGCCGGTTAGCGGCGGTCTGGCGAGACACCCTGGGAGGTAGAATACTGCATTTCGTGCACTGAAACTGAATCCGAAGTTTGATTTGGATCGGTATACTTTAAATTCAGTTATTAAATTTTAAAGCAATTGCGATTAAAAAAAATAATTTATTTAGTTGAATTACCTAAATTGGTTTGATTGCAATTAATAAATTAAACGGAAGATAGTATAAATTGGATTCTCAATTTATTAATGAAGTTAATCAAATTGTAGATATTATTAATTGAAAATGACAATAATTGGTTAATTGTGGAAATTCAAAATAGAGACAGTTAATGAATAAATATGAATTGAATTTAATACTAAAATTTTAATTGAGAACATTGAGTATGGAGGTTGAGAAAATATTCTGGAATTGCCCGATGGATGGACTGTGTTATTTTTGTGAAATGTGAATCTTAAGCAGATTAAAGTACAAATAAAATATTACTAAAATTATAATAGAAAAAGGAAAGAAGGAATCAAATTATTTAATAATAAATTGTATTATTATA
>CANUEX010007641.1:0-11831 GCA_948099535.1 Jatropha multifida
TTTTAAAAAAAAAAAATATATATATATATATATATATATATATATATATATATATATATATATATATATGTTAACCATCAAAATTGAGTATTGAGATTATTTGAGAATTCAGTCTCCTTTTAGAGTAAATTTGGGGTATATATGTTGAAGATGAGATAAATCCTACTAGAATAAGGATTATGAGAATCCTATATTATCTAGTAGTTAGAGTTCTCTTAGGAGTCTGGTATTATTATTTAATATATTTTATTATTATATATTAACAGTAGTCCCCTATCAATTATTTGGCCATTTATGTCCAAATATAGTATTCTTAGAGTATTTTTTAGAAATTATTTGGGCGATCTAAGTATGTTTAATAATTAATGATTTAACAAATAGCAACTTATTTAGACTAGTGCATAAGGAGTTTTCATTTTAACAGATATTGACTTTACAAATGTGTCACTTAGGTTAAGTGGTGAAGATTGTATACCGAATTTTGTAAATTTAATAGCTTGGGTTGGTCGCTTAGACCTTTGGCAAACTGTTCCATTAGACGGAGAAAACTGGGTTGCTTAGGCTTTTGGCAAACTGTCCACTAGATAGACATAACTGGGCTACTTAGGCCTCTGGCGAACTGTCTTATTGGATGGAGAAAACTGGACCATTTTTGCCTATGGCGAACTATCCACTGGACGGAGATTATTGGGCCACTTAGGCCTCTAGCGAACTGTCCCATTGAACGGAAATAACTGGGCCGCTTAAACCTATGGTGAACTGTCCACTAGACAGAGATAATTGTACCGCTTAGGCCTTTGACGAACTGTCTCACTGGACGGAGATAACTGGATCACTTAGACCTATGGGGAACTATCCCATTTGATGGAGATAACTGGACCTCTTAGGCCTATGGGGAATTGTCCCATTGGACGGAGATAATTGGGCCGCTTAGGCTTTTGGCAAATTGTCCTATTGGACGGAGAAAATTGGGCCGTTTAGGCCTATAGCGAACTGTTCCATTAGACGGAAAAAACTGTCTATGGATCGCTTAAGTACAATTTGAAGAATTGGACATGTCCAAATAAATGGATTGTTTATAGACCGCTTAAGTCCTAATTTATTAACCTCTATTTGATTTTGTTACTGCGCTTTTATCATGATATAGAGAGTGAAAGTCAAAGACAACAAGCCAATTAATAAAATTGCTTTACCTTAATTGAAGTGGAGAAAATAAATAAACATAATTAACTTGTATGTATTTGAGAAAAAATTATTAGCATACAAGGATCAACAAGTAGAAAAATAGATAAAATCAAGGAAGAGATTACATAAATATTATAAACTCTATTGTAACTGTCATTCTTAAATGTAGAGATTTTTACAAATAAAAAAAGAATATAATAATCGAATTTATTTGTCTTTTCTTTTTTTTTTTTTTGAACTCTTGGACAGATGAACTAGTTGTTTTCAATTATTGGATCTGTTCATCTTTAATGCATTCGTTGATCCATTAATTATCTTTAATGAAGAAGAATGCATGATCACAAGTAGAAAACTACATAGCATGTAATTCAGATACATGCAAACAGTATTCCAGTTCATGTATATAGATAGTACCTTATACAAGTACTACTATTAATGCTTCGTTTTATCTATTAAGACATTTTTATCTCAAGTCACCAAAGTTTGATTTGAGCCCTAAGTTTGGAAATATGCATACACAGAAACAGATCAGATTTGAGCTTAATCCAACTACCCAAAATGCAAAATAATAAGAAAAGAGATTGAATAACTTTATGTGGGCCACAAAGCCCAATTTAAAATGTCTTACATAGGCCGACACTCTCTTTTTTTTTTCTTCCTTCCAGACGGATGATTTTGGTTCCATAAACCGGGCAAAAACCAGAATTGGATGAAACCATAACTTTGAACTGGGTTGAAACAAAAACTTTTGAAGTGATTCTCAATTAGAACCAGGTCGAAAACCTAGCCTACATTGTCCAATCATTAGATTGTAACTTAGTTATAAATATAATTTCTCATCTTCTTTATTTAGTAAAAGAATAAATAAATAAATCAAGTATTTATAAAAGTGCAATCCTATGTCTTCTAGGCCAAACAGAACACAGATCTCCATGCATCACATTACGTAGTTACTGATATGAGACAAAAACAAAAAAAGAAAAAGGAAAGCCCAAAATTGTGATTGGAGGGAGTAAAGGTAAGCACAACATATAAATGAATAATTAAAATTTTGGGTAATATAAATTAAAGATACAAGAGAATGATTTTTTTTTTCTTTTTTTCAACTGTTAACCATATTTTTTTATTTAATAATGTCCTATAATAAATTAAAATATATGCTAATACAAGTTTAATGTGTGATTCAAAGGATAGAGTAAGATCAATGAACTTATATTTTATTATTGTTGTCATAGAAGGTGTATTCCACGCTCACCGCACCATTTGTTAACCATCAAAATTGAGTATTGAGAGTATTTGAAAATTCTGTCCCATTTTAAAGTAAATTTGAGGTATATATATTGGAGTTAAAGATAAATTCTACTAGGATAAGGATTATGAGAATCCTATATTATCTAGTAGTTAGAGTTCTCTTAGGAGTCTGATATTATTATTTAATATATTTTATTATTATATATTAACAATATATATATATTAATGATATTTCTTTTATTATTATAGTAAAAAATATTATAAAGATATATCAATAGTAAAAAGAAAATATAGAATGATTTTTTATTATTAAAGGAAAAAATTAGTAGGTAGACATGTGTTTAGGAATATGGATTAAAAATATTGAAATACACAGAGATAAATGAAAAAAGTAAAATAAAAGGTGATAAAATTTATGAATTTGATTTATTTTAAAATTGATGTAAAAATAATTAACTCATTATTTCATTAAAATCCATGAATAAATAATTTATTTTAAATGTCTAAGAGTTGTATAAATCTTCAACTTACCATATCATTAATACTATAATTAATCAATTATATTTAACATAACTTTAATTTAACACAAAAATTTTTAATTTTTTAATATAAAATAATAATTTCCCATATCATTAAAGTTTATAAATTATGTAATTTATTTATATCATTCAAAGTTATACACATTATTAATTCTCTAACGTTATATTATTCAATTACATTTAATACCGTTTAATTCAATCATAAATTAATTTATTTTTAAATAATTATAAAAATAAACAATTAAATCATACACATGTCATCAATTTGAAATCCTACGTAGCAAAAATAAATCCAAACTAAACTAATACATTAATAAAGCAATACAATAATACATTAATTGAATAATCCATTGTTATTAAACTTTATAATTTTTTAACAATTGCTAATTAATATTAATTACTTAAAGCCATTAATCTATAATATATATAAAAGTATGAAAGAAGAACACCGAGTCTCTAAAATGCTCATTATGAATTTTCAATTTAATCGCTAATAATAAGGATAATTTAGTCATTTGTTAATTAAAATTTTTTTAATTTTATTGGTATTTTTATTCTTATTTGAATCTAAATTCTATTAGAAAGTTTAATCTAATCCTATTCTAATTAAGATTTTAATTTATTATTTTATTACATTAATATTAATTAAAAATTTATTTTACAATACCACTATACATATATGTTTAGTTTTAATTGCTTTTGTCTATCAAGTTTCAATTGTCTTTCACTATCAAGAATTTGTTTCTTTTAACTGTCAAGAATTGTTACTTCAAACTTTTGCTAATTTAGAATTATTAAGTTTGCAATCATGATTTTTTCTTGTGATAGGTATTAACTATCTCTTTTGACAAATTAATAAAATAGTTTTTATTTATATTTTTTATAATTTAGTAATCTTTTTATCCTTTTGTTTGTATTTAGAGTTATAAATTTATAAATATATAGATTCGTTATAAACTTGATAAAGATTTCTGCTTACAAATTAGCAGCGAAATTTTTTTCGTTTCTAAATCATATACTTGGTAAAAAATTCTATTTATGGATTGGTAATGGAATTTTTCTTTTTTCTAACACTATAACCTAAATTGTTTTTTTATTAATTAACAAATTTTGTTTTATTATTCTTATGTTGCTAACCCGTTCCATTGCTAATAGTTAACAAAAGAACAAATGGGTTAGCAACGAAATTTCTATCCATTGTTAAATTTATAACCAAAATTGATAATTTATTTTGCAAACTTAAAACTCACTGCATATTTTTTTTATGCCGCATTCTTTAATATGTCTATTCTTTCTTTTCTCTTTTCTTTCTCCTTTTTATTTTATATTTTATTGATAAAAGTTTAAATTTTATTTGGATTGTAAGATTAATTTTTGTAATGATAATATATTTTATTTTTTATTTTTAAGTATTTCGATGGAATCATGAGAACTTCAATGTTCAAATTATAATATAAAAAATTATAATTTTATTTTCGAATATAGCAGAAAGGAGATTCGAATTTAAAATTTATTGTCAAATCGTAAATGTATTTATCACTAGGTTATACCTTGATGTGCATAAATTATAAATTTTTTGATTGTATAAAAATTTTAAATTTTATTTGCATTTTATTGATTAACTAACAATATCATTAATGATAATTTAATCACATCTTAATTAAGGAACATTGAGTTTCTGAAATGTCAATGTTAAGTTTTTGAATTGATAAAAATACTAATGGGGACTTTAATTTTATTGGTTGAAAAATAAATGTAGTTTAATTTTGATTGGTTATGTTAATTTTATATTTGAATTCAAATTTTATTAAAAAGTTTAATCTAATTCTGAATAGAAAATTGTACAATACCTAAAAAATAAAATAAAATTAAAAATTATAATTGTAGTTGTTGGCATGATTAAATATATATATATATATAATGTCTATTATATAAAATTCAAAATTGTCAATTTTAATGCAACATGATAATATTATAATATCAATTTTTTTATGTAGGGGATCATAAAATCTTTTAATATCATATTTAGTCCCATCTAATAATGATATCTATTTATTAATATTATAATATAATTTTATTATAATTAAAAATTTGTCCTATCATACCACTATATATGTGTTTAGTTTTAATTACTTTTAACTATTAAAAATTTATTACTTTTGACTATCAAGAATTATTACATCAAATTTTTGCTGATTTTAAATTATTAAATTTTTAATCATGTATTTTTTTTATAGTAAGTACAATTTTATTGTATGAATTGATACCATAATCTCTACATTTAGTATTGTATGTTTTCTTAATCATGTATTGATTTTATATTTTAACTCTCTTTATTTATAAATTAATAAAATATTTTTTATTTATATTTCTTATAGGAAGTCATTATCTTGGATGAAATATGTTATTTTAAACTATAATAATCTTCAGCCAAAAGGAAATTATTCAAAATATTATTTTGTATAAAATAAAAACTAACACATTGATTATGTTGGGATAAAACTGCACTGCAGCTCTGATCTATTAAATTATTAAGTATAAATTATATCTATAAACATTGTTAATTGGTTTAATTAAGAAACATTAATTAGTAAGTATATCTTATCTTTTGCTTATAAAAATTTCAAGAATTATAAAAAAATTAAAAGAGTAAATGATAGTTAGATTTTTTTACTTTTAAATTTCAAGTTGAAACCTAATTTAAATTATTTCATCAATTTTAAAATATTATTATATTTTAAGTATATTATAAATAAAAATTAAGAAAAAATAAATAACGAGTAAGATTAACGAGGGTAAATATGTGTAACGCACATTAAAAAAGCTAGTACATTAAATAACCAAATCAAACCAAACCAAAAAATACTAATTCAAAATAAATCCAAATCAAACCACTACATTAATACATTAAATAACCAAATCAAATCAAATCGAAAATACTAACTCAAAATAAATTCATACTAAACGAATACATTAACATTGAGTAATCAAATCAAACCAAACTAAAAATACTAATTTAAAATAAATCCAAACCAAACTAAACTAAGCCAATATATTAATACATTAAATAACTAAATCAAACTATACCGAGCGGAGGCCTAATTGGAGGCATATGCCATACGTCAAATTAAAATGCAAAGTAAAAATGTCACATGTCAACTTTTTCAAAAAAGTTGCTTACTTTTTATATATATATTTTTAGACATCCAATTTTTAAAAAGGGAAAAATATGATTTTGTCTCTATGTTTTGACATAATTAACTAGTTTATCGTCGTATTATAATTATTACATGGTTGTCCCAGTAGTTTATTGTTGTAAAATTAAAATATCCCTCTGTCCATTTTTAGTGATTTTATTAAAGAAGTCCACAAGAAGAATGCTGGTCAGAGGAGAAAGAAAAAAATTGATTTCCTAATATACCCTTTACCAATAAAACCCTTGTATTTATGCAAAAAAACAGGAAAAAAATTACAAAAACGAAATCAAAATCTAAAAATCATTTCTTAAAAAGAGGGAGGAAGTTGCCGACTAGGGTTTTCTACGAAGGAGAATGATATCATCTTTGAGTGCGACTGGCAGTGGTTGGGAGGGGAGGTAACTAAATACAATCTACAAATGTGGAAAAAGAGTTGGCATTAGAATCGTCGAGACAAGCGAAAATAAGAATCACTTATACTATTACTATCAAAATAACGAGTGTGGAACTTTTCTAGGCTGGTGTAAGCTAGCAAATTCATTTGAGAATTCAAGGCTTCTAAGGGAGATGGAAGACAATGAAGTTGGGCAATGAAGTTGGGCAATGAAGCAAAGTAATGAAAGATGTACTTGATTTGAAAGATGTTGCTGCTAATCAAAGGGAGGAAAGCAAAAGAATTTTGGCAAAGGTTGATGGAATAGAGTTTATTATGGGCTATTTGAAAATTCGGTTGCACTTTGCATGCTTTTTGGTTTGCTAAATTTCATTCTTTTTCTATTTGTGCTTGGGAAGATGGCTTAGTAGTTGTATAAGTGATAGTAATTGAATGTTAATTATGAAGTTAGGTGGTAGTAGGTTTAGTCTCAGTGACACTTTTTGGTAAATGAAAGTTAGATGTTGGTATAAGTTAGGTGTTAATGAAAGTATAGGGTAGTGACACCTTTTGTAAAGGAAAGTTTATGCGACGTTAGCTTTTTGTAATGATAATGAATATGCTTCATTTAGTTGTGCAAAATGTTGTATAATTGTATTGTGCATATTATTCATTACAAACTCATTCTGTGTGTGTTGAGATTATAGTGACATAATGCAATACAATGTTTTGATAATAATTCCTCAATAATATGCTTTGACAGTTTCAAAATATAATGAGAGGAACAAAAGTATCTCCATTTAATCATCAATAATTCCTATTTTGAAAATACACTATAATTTTCATAAGAAATCTAGTTGACCTACTAATACCAGATTCCTAATTACAAATACTCATTTTTGGATTCTAACAAAATGCTTTCATATGCAATATTTACCCAACACGCCTTGTAAGCTTGTATCCTGAAAATACAAGGTACAAAGACAATTTCTATAATAAAAACTCCTTTATAAAATAGAACAAAAAATCCTTCTCAAAATAGAACAACAAGTCAACTCCAGCAACATATTACCAAGTTTGGAATAATGTGAAATGAAAATACAAAAGGAGAAAGTAAGTGTACATGAGATGCTAAATTTTCAGCTTGACAACTATGCTTGTTATGACCCAACTTGTTGCATTTTTTACACCTCACGATCCCTGATCTTAAGTGTTGTATTACCGGTGGTCGTTCTCCTTCTTGTTTATTCCTCCTCATTTTAGGTATGCCAACTCTCTTTTTAACTTTAGGTGGCTGGATTTTCTCATTATCATCGGTTGGTTCAAACTCATTCTCGGGCATGGGGGATGTGAAATTTGAATAGGTCTCAACATATTTCTCAACTAAAAAAATAAGTGTCATAATAGTCTTCCACCTTAGCTCTCTTATATCCAATAACCAACATAGCATGCTTGCAAGGTAATCTTGTCTTCTCCCATTATTACCACTAGGCAGCAACCTACATACTCGACTTTCTCTCATAATTTGCGTCAAAACTTTCATACAACCAGACACTAATTTTCCCCTCCCATGTAGTACCTCTAGCATATCTTTTATGCATTCTGACCATGAATTTTTTCCTCAATGTGTCAAGGAAAGGCACAATTGGCATAGCTCTAATTTTTCCAACCCAAACATTAAATGACTTAGTCATACTGTTGCTAACATCTTCACTTTTTTGCTTCTGGGCTAAACTATTATCTACACTACTAATTGAGAGAGATTTTCATCAACCAGTCATATGGGTTACCATCTAATTTGGCCTTAATTGTCTTCATATGTAGATTAAATGCTTGGACATAAGTTGATTTTGCAGCAGTCCAAAACTGTTTTCTCAAACTTATGCCAGGAATTCCTTATTGAAGTTCATAAAAATGTGCCTGTAGCAAAATCTATGTAATGCATTTGGAAAATGTGTTTTAATAGCATCTATCAACCCTTGGGAATATTTTGAAAATTGCAAAATTAAAAGATATTCACATGCATAGTGGACCCAACTGTTAGTGACAGACCATATTTCAAAGAAATTAAAGGTAGATCATAAAATGACAAACAAAAGCATTTCTCTCATAGTTTAATAACACTCACACGTCAAAAATCTATATAAATGGTAAAGAAACATAAAGATTTACTATTTAAATAGTAAAGAAATTATGATAAACAAAAGCAAGTGGTCCCAACATTCACATGCAAATAAACTATGCAAATCATTATTAAAGCAAGGTAAAAGCTTTATAGTTATTAACATTCACATGTGAATAAACAATTTAAATGCTAAAGAAATATAAAGCTTTGACCTTTTGTCTATTTGACATTATTGTCCATGGTTTGTCATTGGTCCCATGCTCTATACATTAATGCAAATAGTCAAAGAAAAATCCTTAAGATTGACTGCATTCTGCCTCTACAATAATGAAAGCAAGTAGCAACACACCCTTATTTGCATCAAGACTCACTATAATAAGGAAATAACCTCAATATGGCCCTTTCAAGTGGCACCCATCAACGCTAATAAATGGCCTACGACCCTTTAGAAAGCCATCTTGTAAGGCATTATAACAAATGAATAATCTCTCAAACACTACGGGGTCAGTATCATTATTTCTATGCTTTCAAATCCAGTTTGTGTTAGCATTTGGGTTCTTATTGCCCACTGGCCGTACACAAGAATGCTCTTCCCTTAGTGTCTTAACCATAAAAGTCAACTTATCATTTAATACAGAAGTATGTAATCTCCAAGGGCAGGCCTCTTCTTTGCATTTCATTGTGACTCATTCATGGTATGATTTTATCCACTTAATGATGTATCCCCCTTTAACTGCATAATCTCTAATTGCTTCTCTAAGTAGGTCAACTGAATCAAATACTTGACCAATCTGAAACACTACATCACCATCTACAGAAGGTACATATACATTCTCATATAAGTTTAAGTTTTTAAAGGCAGGTTTAACTCTTCTTTTTCTTTTCTTAGTTGCTACAGTGGACTTTGAATGCTCTTCATCTGACTCACTTTCCTTTATTTCTTTATCATCATCTGTAGAATCTAAGCCACTCAACCCATCATCCTCATCTTCTTCTGTTCCTACCTCACCCATATTCATAGCTTCAGCTTTAGGTTCACCATCAATGTTGACTCTGACACAACAAAATCTAGAAGATCACCTAATTCCTCATTTGAGCTACTTGAAATATCATAATCTTCATCAAACTTATCAGTTTACTATCTACTGCAGTATTATCATTTGTAGGATTTAAAAAATTCTTACTCTGTCTAAGCTTGTATGATCAACAAGCACTTGTAGTTGACATCCCCACAGATTGTTGTGTCATTCTTACTTGCTCATCACCAATTTCAGGAAATGTATGATTACCACTGCCTTGAGTTAGAGTGCTTGCCTTTATGTCCTCTCCCTGATAAACCAAGTATGGTGCCTCTAACCCTTGTTGTTGGGGTAACACCTTTGCCACTACTAATTCTTGTAGTCATACCTGTGACACCCAAAATCCGGTTTCGTAAAAATAGAATCTTAAGGGCCATATTAGATTTAACATCGAAGTGTTAAACTAGTATACTTAATACTTGACAATTTAAAATGCATTCAAAACACTTCTATAATTCGACCACAATGCAACTACATTTTTTTTATTTTTTTTTCAAATTTATTTTCCCAACACATCTCATAAAAACTCAACACAAATAATAAATTAGTTCCTTTTTAATTGAAAGCATTTAAGATATTAATTACATGCCGTAAAATATTCTGACTCTGAAAATAAAACTGTTTCCAAATATCTAGTTCATAACATTCTGACTTAAATAAAAGTATTCTAATGCTTAATTATATTTACATGCCCCTAGATTTTCCTAAAGACTGAATTAAAAGAGAGATTGTTTGAAGACTGATTGTCGTAAAATAAGGGGCTTCTGAAAAGTCTGATGCTCGCTGTGGACCGTCTACCCTGAATCAGCAACCTGCGCATGACAAGTCAACGTGCTAAGCATAAAGCTTAGTGATGCTTATTTCCTATTTATAGTAAGGAAATACACATAAGCAATTATAATACCTCATATTATCATACATAGTATTTATTCAAAAACAGACAGCATAATCATAATATAACATATTTCAGACGCGTAATATAAGTATTCACAGTCAACATGCCTAATTAAATCCAATAATCATGTATCACTAAATTAGACATACTTAATCATGAAATCACATATGTTTATAAGGTAGTATAATTATTTTTTTAATTAATTTATATATAAAAAAACTATATTTTTAATTAGGCCTTTAGCATACTTAGAAGAACCAAATAGTAGACAAAGAATTCCATCATAACATACGGTTCGAAAACCCATATAATATCATATGACCCGTCGGTCGAAATTAAATGGCTATATCCAGAAAATGGGGTTCGTTAGCCCCTATAAAACCTGGAGTTCGTTAGCTCCTATAAAATTGAAGTTCATTAGCCCCTATAAGACACTGCGTGTCACATATAGACAGTACTGTATTTTCTATGGCATGCCATATCTCTATACAACTACTGAATCAACCAAGTAGAAAAAGACCAATAAAATGTTTATTTTAATTAATTTATTTAATAATTCATACATAAAATATCCATTTTTAATATTACACCGAAATATTTTATTATAGAAAAAAAATATTCTCTTTCATAAATCCTCTTTATTCATAAAAATCATATTTTTCCATATTAAACATTTCATTATAATTTCATATTCATAAATCATATATATATATATTAAGCACATAATCAAATTTGTTTTCTTATAGTTTATTATATTCACAAAGAATATTTTATTTTATAAAATATTCTATCATGGCACCAAAAATTTATATCATCAAATTAAAATTAAAATCATAGTATATTTCACATAATCACTCATAATTCACTAGTATGCATAAATTCCAAGACTATGGCACAATTTTCAAGGCATTAATATTAAACATGATATATCACCACCTAATTAATCCATAATTCAATTATTTCTAATATTTTCCTAACTTGGACTTAAGTGGATTAATTAATTATTTAATTGATCTAATAGGATTTTTAAATCCAATATTCCTTTAACTTTCAAGATTAATTTAATTATCTACTTAATTGATGTAGTAGCCATAAAATTCTATTATTTTTATTATTCCTATTATTTACTAATTAAGTACCTAATTAATCTAGATATCACCAATTAACTATCTAACCACTTAATTAAA
>CANUEX010007648.1:0-10033 GCA_948099535.1 Jatropha multifida
TTTAACCTAAAATTAAAAAGAGTGGTCAACACCCTCTTTTGAAAAGAGAGTGCCGCCCTCTTCACACACACATGCACAAGAGAGAAAGAGAAAAAAATGAGAAAGACAGGTCTTCTTCTATTCTTGTGATTTTGACCATTAGAATCTATAAGCATATGAAAATTGGGAGTTAGTAACGTTAGGATAGTGATTGAAGTTAGAAGATTAAGGTGCAATTAGGTTGTGATCACAAAAGGCATTCCGTAATCAAGGTAAGTTTCTGTTTTGCAATCCGTATGTTGTTCTCTAATTTGATTATGTTATTGGAGTCATTATTGTTAAGAGATTTCAAATCCCTAATGGTTGATGTTGATGTTTTGTTTTTGCTTTTTATGCCCTTAGAGAAGGGTGAACCTTCGAAGGTTGATAAGGGCAAAGGGAAGGCATAATTGCGAAGTTTGGTTTACTGTTGTGCGATTTTAAAGCAAGTTATGGGTTACAAGAATTCGCTATTTGTTTTTTCTTCAAACAAAATACTAGATCTGCACTAATAAGCAAGCCGGTACGTGCCTCTGGCATAGAATGTGACATCTCTTGTCTGGCCTTGCGAGGTCGAAAAGGGGGCATTACATTTAGTGGTATCAAAGCAGTTGGTTTAGTCGGTTCTGGTTTAATTTACTTGGTTTGACTATTTTGTTTAACTTATTTTGTTTAACTCATTTTAGGGATTGGGCGTGAGATTTGAAAGTGAGCTTTATACAGCTATTAGCACATGCCATTATTTTAGTCTGGAATGGAACCTTACTCTGATACAGATCTTGTGAATTGTAGGATTGATAGGATGTCTTCCGCTTCTCAGCACGCTACTGATGAGGAGGTTAATAGTCATGTTCCTCCTAATGGTGCTGAGGCTAGAGATTCTGTAGCTGAGCACGTGTCAGCTGCAGGACCTGCTACTAATGGTCCGGCGGCTTAGGGGCAGGATGTGTTACTGCAACGGTTTGCAGATGTTCTTAGGCAGGCTGCAAGTCAAGCCCCAGTGGTTCCAGCAACTGTTCCTCGACCCCCTATCGATAAATTGCTTAAGTACGGAGTAGAGGATTTCAAGGCCATGAAGGAGGATGATGCTAGTGCTGCTGAGTTTTGGCTAGAAAACATAGAGAGAGAATTAGAGCAATTGTAGTGTTCCCCTACTAACAATTTGATTTGTGCTACTTCCCTATTGAAGGAGGCAGCTTACCACTGGTGGTCTACCACTTCGAAGACAGTTGATGCTGAACAGAGAACTTGGGATTTCTTTCTAGCAGAGTTTAAGATGAAGTATGTGGGTACACTATTTGTCGAGCAGAGAAAGGTAGAGTTCCTAGAGCTAAAATAGGAAAGAATGACAGTCTCAGAGTATGAGAGAGAGTTCATAAGATTGAGCAAGTATGCTTCCGAGCTCATACCTACTGAAAAGGACAGATGTAAACGGTTCAGGAAAGAACTTCACGATGAGTTGGAGTTTGGTCCGCTTCCCCATCATCACGCTCAGCTATTAGCATTGGTGTTTGATGCCTTAAAGCTAGAGGAGATCAGAAATAAATAAGAGATCCGTTGGCAGAGGAATCAATAGAAGAGGTTTCACAATGCATTGATTGGACAGACTTCTATAGCTCAAAACTTTAATAAGAGGCATAGAGGACCCCCCATCATCTGGGCACAGGCAGGGATAAAGACAGGGTCAAAGTCGGCCATCTAGACAGACTCCCTAGATTACCTTAGTGGCTAATGCAGGTGGCAGTGGTAGAGGTGACTTACCAGCTTGTGGTTCTTATGGCAAGAAACATCCAGGCATTTGCTGGAGGACGACAGGAGCTTATTTGAGGTGTTGGTCCATAGAGCACATGATTCAGGACTGCTCAAAGATCGTAGTCGAATTGGTCAGCAATCTGCTAGGTCTACTCCTATAGCTCCTCGAAACAAAAGTTGAGGTGCAGCTGGTACCGGTGGTCAGAGAGGAGCTTTAGAAACAATGGATAGACCCGTATCTAGAGCTCTAGCCAAAGTATATACCATCAGAGGCAGGGAGGAGCAGGATGCACCAGATGTGATAGTGGGTACGTTCTTTATTCTTAGTACCTCCGTACATGTGTTGATAGATCCGGGTTCTACCCATTCTTATTTATCTATGCATCTGGGGGGTTTGGGGGGTTTGCGTGTTGATACTTTAGATAAAAAAATAGAGGTTACAAATCCCTTAGGGCATAGTGTTATGGTGAACCGTGTATATAGAGACTGTCTAATTATTGTTCATGATCACGTTTTCTTGGGGGACTTGATCGAATTACCATTTCGAGAATTTGATGTCATCTTGGGAATGGACTGGTTATTCAGACATGGGGTGATGGTAGATTGTAGACATAAGAGAATTACCCTTCAAACACCTTCGGGAGAGGAAATTGTATTTATTGGAGAGAGGCTAGATTTTCTCTCCAATGTCATCTCAGCTACTACTGCCAACAAGATGATACAACATGGACGTCAGGCTTTCCTAGCTTGTGTGCTCAAGCCTAAAAGGGAACCTCATGTTGTGCTGGATGTACCGATTGTTCAGGATTTTGCTGATGTGTTTCCTGAGGATTTACTAGGGCTAGCTATAGATAGGTAAGTTGAATTCAATATTGAGGTGATTCCGGGTACCACCCCGATATCTATTACTCCCTATCGTATGGCACCTACAGAATTGAAAGAGCTGAAAGTACAGATTTAGGAGTTGTTGGACAAAGCCTTTATTCAGCCCAGTGTCTCTCTATGGGGTGCCCTAGTATTATTTGTTAAGAAGAAGGATGGAACTATGCGGCTTTGTATCGACTACAGACAGTTGAATAAAGTGACAATCAAGAATAAATATCCATTGGCATGGATTGATGACTTGTTTGACCAGCTAAGAGGGGCTTGTGTCTTGTCAAAGATTGACTTCAGATCTGGATATCATCAGTTGAGAGTTAAGGAGTCAAATGTGCCTAAAATTGCCTTTTGAACTCAGTATGGGCATTATGAATTTTTAGTGATGCCATTCGGGTTGACTAATGCCCCAGCTGTATTCATGGATTTAATGAACAGGGTTTTCCACCCATATCTTGACCAGTTTGTGGTGGTGTTCATTGATGACATATTGGTGTATTCACGAACTGTAGTTGATTATGATGTTCATTTGATGACGGTACTGCAAACTCTAAGGGAAAAATAGCTATATGCTAAATTCAACAAATGTGAATTCTGATTAACGGAGATAGCTTTTCTAGGGCATGTGATATTAGCTGGGGGTGTCAAGGTTGATCCTAAGAAGATTGAAGCAGTGGTCGACTGTCAGTCGCCTAGAAATATTACAGAAATCAAAAGCTTTTTAGGCTTAGTGGGATACTATAAGCACTTTGTCAAGGTGTTTTCACTCATTGCTGCCCCTATGATAAGGTTACTTCATAAAGATGTTAAGTTTGAATGGATAGGGAAATGTTAAGCCAGTTTCAACCAGTTAAAGAAGATGCTGATAGAAGCATCGGTGTTAATCCAGCCTAAGCCGAGCAAGGTTTATGATGTTTATAGTGATGCTTCCCTTAACAGACTTGGCTATGTACTCATGCAGGAAGGATAGTTAGTTGCTTATGCATCAAGGCAGTTGAAGCCACATTAAAAGAATTATCCTACTCATGACCTGGAGTTAGCAACCATTATTTTTGCATTAAAAATCTAGAGGCATTAATTATATGGGGAGAAATGTAGACTCTTTACTGATCATAAGAGTCTTAAATATTTGCTCACTCAAAGGGAGCTTAATTTACTACAACGAAGATGGGTTGAGTTACTAAAGGACTATGATTTTACTATTGATTACCATCCTGGCAAGGCAAATGTAGTTGCAGATGCACTTAGTAGGAAATCTTTGGTAGCTCTACGAGCGATGCATACACACTTGTCGATAACTAGTGATGGGGTGATTAAGGCTGAAATGAGAATCAAGCCTACCTTTATTCAGTAGATTCAAGAAGCCCAACTGCATGATGAGAAAATTTCCTTATTGAAAGGTTTGGTTCAGGAAGGAAAGAAGAAAGGCTTTGTAATCAGAGAAGATGGTTGTCTATATTCGGGGATTGGATTTGTGTACCAAAGATTCTAGAGTTGAGGAAGAACATCATGGAAGAAGCTCATAATAGTCCATATGCCATGCATCCTAGTAGTAATAAAATGTATCAGGATCTGAAAATTCATTTTTGGTGGCCAACGATGAAGAGAGAAATCATAGAGTTTCTATCTAGATGCTTAACATGTCAACAAGTTAAGGCAGAGCACCAAGTTCCATCTGGTTTGATGCATCCTATCTCTATACCTGAGTGGAAATGAGATAGAATAGCTATGGACTTCGTGATTGGATTACCGATGACTTCAAGGAAGAAAGATGCTATTTGGGTTGTAATTGATCGATTGACTAAATCAGCCCACTTCCTTCCTGTGAGGACTCATTTTACCTTGGAGTAGTATGCGCAACTGTATCTTGATGAGATTGTGAGACTGCCTGGTGTGCCTTCATCTATCATCTCAGATAGGGATCCGAGGTTTACTTCCAGATTTTGGAAGAAGCTACAAGAGGCTTTAGGCATTAAACTACATTTTAGTACAGCTTTTCACCTTCAGACAGATGGGCAATCAGAGAGGGTAATTCAGATTGTAGAGGATATGCTCAGAGTGTGTGTCATTAACTTTGAGGGTAGCTGGGAGAAATATATTAAAATGGTGGAGTTTGCTTATAATAACAATTACCAGTCCAGTATCAAAATGGCACCATTCAAGGCTTTATATGGAACAAGGTGCAAAACCCCCTTGTGTTGGTCTGAACTCAGTGAGGGTAAGATAGTGGGACCCAATTTACTTAGAGAGGCAGAGGAGATGGTAATGATTGTTAGGAATAGACTAAAAGCTGCATCTGACCGTCAAAAATCTTATGTGGATTTGAGGAGGAAAGACATTGAGTATATAGTTGGTGATAAAGTATTCCTCAAAGTATCACCATGGAAGAAAGTTTTGAGGTTCAGAAAGAAAGGGAAGCTTGGTCCTAGATTCATTGGCCCATATGAGATCATAAAGCGTGTGGGTCCATTGGCATACCGACTAGCTTTACCTCCGGATTTGGACAAGATCCATAATGTCTTCCATGTGTTGATGTTGAGGAAATACAGGTTGGATCCTTTGCATGTGATAGCGGCTGAATCGGTTACCATTTAGCCTGACTTGACTTATGAGGAAGAACCGGTAAAAATCTTGGCAAGAGAAGTCAAGGAATTGAGAAGCAAGAAAATTCCTCTTATTAAAGTCCTGTGGCGGAACCATAAAATAGAAGAAGCTACATAGGAAAGCGAAGAGATCATGCGAGCTCAGCATCCTCACCTGTTTTACTCAGGTAAATTTCGAGGATGAAATTTTCTTAAAGGGGGAGGAGTTGTAATGCCCTGATTTCTAGACTTATTAATAATGACTACTGGATTGCTAATTGGTACCAAATTAGGGTATTGGTATGAATTTCAATTCAGATAGATTATTTTCATAATTATTTTGTCTAGATTATGATTCATGCATTACATGTTATGTGTTTGATTATTCGTGCATTTAACGGAGTCTGGATTGCGAATTGGGAAGTTGTGCCTTAGGAAGGCTAGTTATGGAATTTAATGTGATACGATTTTAGTTGCACCTAGATATTTGGAATTGAGAGAGAGAATGGTCTTAAATTGATTTTAAAATATTTTTCCTAAATTGATTTGATTTGGGCATTAAAATAATTAATTTGGTATTTATTGTCAATTATTGGGATTTGATTTTCAAATAAGATTCCTAATCACACTGTCAGTCATGCATGTGTCACAGTATCAGCATCTACATTAATTCATCTTCAAATAAACAATCACGTGGAAATTAGTCTGTGGCGTCACCGAAATCCCATGAGCCGTCCTCTTACATGGCTCATCTTCTCATACGTGTGCATTAGGGAGCCGATCCCCCATACCTAGCCGACTGGTCCATTTCTCGCTCGACCATCCCTCTCATTGTTTTTCCATGCTCTCTTTCTTTTCCAAACCATTAGTAGGCCACCCTGTGGTTATTCATATCATATCAATATATATCATCCAATGCACACGGGGGCGCCGATCTTCCATACCTGGCCGACGGTACCAAAGACCATTCTCACAAACCCATGGTGACCCACTTCATTCTAATTCCACTCAAACAAAGCAATTCATATCACAGCACATTTAATAAGCAATTCATCCAATTGCCAATCATCAAATCAATAATTAATGTGTGTATCAATAATTAATATGCGTATAATAAAATGTAATGGCACGATTACTAAACAATAGCATAATATAATTTGATATAAAAATATAGTGATGTCAGGTAAATATACATGTCCGTAACGTTATGCCAGTTAAGTCATGATGACATGAAAATGCATGTCATGCACCATTTATTATTACTCACAGTGATTATAGGATATTCATATCCTAGTTCCGACTCTGATTTAGAGAGACAGTTGATGAGCTCAGACGATCTAAAAATTTAGAATAAAAGGATTCATCACATAACTATTTAATTTGAAATAATAAATAGGGAATTAATCCCACAAACTACATCTTACCCTTTCTGCTAAGTCCAAAACTAAATTCAGCACCACTTAGTTTCTAAACATCAATTAATTCGATTTCTCGTCATAATCTTTAAAATATTCTAAATCTATCACCAATATAATAAAATCGATAATATTCTCATTTCGCATAAATATAGTCCTTTCACTAATAGTCTTCTTCTTACTTAATTTAATTACGGGCTCCAAACAATTATTAACTATTTAATTCATTCACTTAATCGGTCCTTAATAACTACAAAATTCGTTTCTATACTAAATCTCTTAATTCGTTAATTCTAACAATCTTAATAACACATTCATATTTATCAAATAATTAAAAGCAACCCTTAATAACATAATTTCCATTTTATTCAATGTCCAACTTACATATTTTAATTCAAATCAATATACCAACGATTCTACTGTTAAATCTATAACGTAACATTAATCGATCTCCGAATATACCTTTTTGTGTTTACGCTCTAATATCCAATACTAAATTCTTTAATTAAATTAATTATCAACTAAAGTATTTTCATTAATTAAATCTTTCTACCTAGTCAAATATTCACTACCTTAAAAAAATAAATTATCGATCTCCAATAATTCAACTAATTGGATTTTCTAAACTTTTATTCTTAACCTAGAGTTTATTTTCAACTCATCAACAACTAAATCCAATGTAACATTACCCAATATCGCAATCAATAATTCAATCCCCATAATCAATTAATTTCTTCACAAAATTAAAATTCAAGAAGCTAATTGAAAGTTTATAGGGATATTTTTAATACCCTTAATCACCCAACAAAGTCTAAAAAAAAATCACCAATCAGTGGCTGAGATGTTTAGTTCAGGTGGTGCAGTCGTGGCTGGTGGCCTGAGGTGGCGCGAAAGAGAGAGAGCAGTAGTGAAGTTGTTGCTGCTGGTGGCCGGACTGCACGATGCAGATGAGGGAGGCGGCGCGACGCGATGGAGAAAGAGGGCTGCTGTGGCGTTGCCGATTCGCGTGAAGCAGAGGAAAGGAGCTCGTTGGTGTCATCGCTGACGTGAGGTGCTACTGGAGCTGGCTGCGGCGTGGCTAGCGCAGGGAGAGAGAAACGGCAGTGAGAGAGAGACGGTGGGAAAGAGAGAGAAGAAGAAGAGGAGAGAGGGTGTTGCGGAGAAGAAAGGGAAGAGAAGGAAAGAAAGAAAAAGGAAAAAAAAGAAAAAAAGAAAATGAATTTTCCAGAAGGTGCTGGGCCATTCTGGTTCAATTCGAACCGATTCGGTCCGGTTCAACAGACTCACTTGGTTTTCAACCAGTTTTCAACAAAATCGAATGGGTTTACGGGTCTGATTAATTTTTATGTGGCTTAAATTTATTGGCCAAAATTTTAGAATTAAAATTTAAATGAATATTTTTTTTAAATTAAAATTTTCGGGTATTTCACTTTCAATCCTGTAAGGTGATTGTAGTTTCTAGAATGGATTCAGTGAAATATTTATATGGGACACTAGCATTGGTGGGAAAGATAGAAAGATGGTTAATCTTGTTGTCTGAATTCCATATTGAGTATGCCACAAAGAAGAAAGTCAAGGGGCAAGTAGTTGTAGATTTTCTAACGGCACATGTAGTTGATGATAATGAATAGTGGGAATTGATTTTCTTGAAGAACGTTTGACTTAATAGAAAAGAAAGGATGGAAAGTTTACTTTGATGGGTCAACTCACAGTAAGGGAGTAGGAGTAGGTGTCTTGCTAGAATCTCCCTATAGTGAAATTATCTCGATGTTGAAAAGGTTGCTTTTTGCAATTACGAATAATATGGTAGAGTATGAAGCTTGTTTATTTGGATCAAAAGCTCTGATTGCCATCGAGGCCAAAGTAGTGGAGGTCATAGGTGATTCAAAATTGGTAATCGAGCATGCTAATGAAAATTAGAAAGTCAAAGAAGATAAGCTGAAGCCTTATGTTGACTATCAGCATGTTTTTATTCAAAACTTCACAAGGGTAACCTTTACATACACTAGCAGAGTGAATAAAAGAATTCCAAATGATTTGGCTAATCTAGCACCTGCTTGGGAAGAAATATCTATAATGCCAAGAAACCTTTTATGATGTCTTTAGCAGCATCACATGCTATGAAGGAGAACAAATTATGGATATTGAGGAAGACGATCAACAATGGTTTCATGATATTTTGTAATGGATGACCAAAGGGATTTATCCTTAGTCAACTGCTAGAGATGATAAATGAGTTTTACAGCGCTTGGCACTACAATTTGCAATTTTAGATGGTCAGCTTTATAAGAGAATGTCTGATGGTGTACTACTGAGATGTTTATCGATGAAGGAAGCTGATAAAATAATGGAAAAGATTCATGCGGCAGTTTGCAACACCTGCACGAGTGGAAAAGCTTTTGCAAAGAAGATTCTCAAACAAAGGTTTTTCTAGTCGACAATAGAAAGGATTGTATTTCTTTTATGGAAAGGTGTTTCAAATGTCAGATTCACGGAGACCTAAGTCACATTCAACCATCAGAATTACATCCTTCTATTTCACCATGGTTATTTGTAGCTTGGGGAATAGATATGATTAGCAAAATCTCACCACCAGCATCTAATGGACACTAAGTCATTGTGGTGGTAGTAGATTATTTCTTAAGATGGGTCGACGCAGAATCATTCAAGCACATTGGCACCAAGTTGATGGCATAATTCATAGAGAAAAATTTTGTTTACAGATATGGGATTCCCCATCATATAGCGAAATATGATGAAGTTCAATTTCAAGTAGAAGAAAAAGGACTATTAGAGAAATATGGAATTGAGCATCATAGTAATCTTTGTAACAGTCCATTTTTATAGAGTCATTTTTCAGTGTTGATAATAGTAATCTACCGGTCTGTGAATAATACCATCGGCCCAGGACTTGGTATTATTTCGGTCCGAAAAAATTACTATGTATGTTTGATATTTTATTTAAAATTTTTGGAGCATGTTTGCATGATTTAGGTGGGAAGAAAATATTTCATGAATATTTTTGGAGAATTAAGGTATTTAATGAATAATATTTTCTAGTGTAGTATGTTAAGGAATAATTGAGAGATTATTTTGGTGGAATTAATTTAATTAATTAGTGGAGTTAAACAATATTTGAAAGAGAGTTATTTGATGAATATTTTGAGCCATTGGATGAGAATACTAGGGACTTGATCATAGTCACTCATTTGACATAAAATCAAGTAGACAACTTTGACTTTGCCACTTAAAGTGACAACTCACCAAGCAACACTATTCACTCTCATCTTCCTCCCTTCTCCATGCTATTCTCTCCTCTCTTTCTCTTCCATTTTCTTCAATTTTTTACCTCCAAACTACCATCAAACTACCCAATTAAACCAAAGATTA
>CANUEX010007712.1:0-11449 GCA_948099535.1 Jatropha multifida
GTTGTGTTTGTTTTGTTCATTAGAATGGTCCAAGCAAATTAGATCCTAGAGCCTTGAAGTGTGTGTTTGTTGGTTACTCTATTACTTAAAAAGGATACAAGTGTTATTATCCTCCTTTTAGGAAATATTTTGTGAGTATAGATGTTACTTTTAGAGAATTTGAGCCTTATTTTCCTGTCCAGTCACCTCTTCAGGGGGAGAAATATCAGAAGGAAGAGGTGATGGATGACATTCCTTTCCAAGGGGAGATTCCCATAGAAATAGATAATAAGAGAGACCAATCACCTAAAACTCTAGGAAGATTGGATAGACCTGAATTGAAAACCTACACTCGGCGGACTAATACAGATGCAACCGTTAAGCTTGAGACCTCCGATCAACCGTCCTCTCCGATTTCAGTCTCTGAAAATACAGAAGAGTAAGAACCTGGTGAGTCTTCTTTAATCCCTATTGATTCTAGCCCTTCTGACAATGATCTTGATATTCCTGTTGCTCTTAGAAAAGGAGTTAGAACTTGCACTAAACATCCCATCTCCCATTTTATCTCCTATAATGCTCTATCCACTTCCTATAGAGCCTTTATTTTGTCTGTTTCTTCTGTTTCTATACTGCAGGATTGGCGAAAGGTATTACAAGACTCAAAATGAAAGGTTGCAATGGTTGAGGAAATGAGAGCTTTGGCAAAAAATGAGACATGGGATCTTGTAATTTCACCACCAGGGAAGAAGCCAGTTGGATGTAAATGGGTGTTCATGGTTAAACATAGGGAAGATGGTTCAATCGAGAGGTATAAGGCTATATTGGTTGCTAAAGGATTCAGTCAAAACTATGGAGTTGATTACCAGGAAACATTTGCCCCTGTAGCCAAGATGAACACTATCAGAATCTTATTGTCTTGTGCAGCCAACCTTGACTAGAAGCTACATCAGTTTGATGTTAAAAATGCTTTTCTACATGGTGATTTGAAAGAGGAGGTATAGATGGAGATTCCTCCGGGATTTGTTGATGACAAGACTAGAGGGAAAGTTTGCAAGCTGAAGAAGTCATATTATATGGGCTGAAACAGTCACCAAGAGCATGGTTTGAAAGGTTCAGTAAAGCCATGCTTTCTTTTGGGTACATTCAAAGTGATGCTGATCATACCTTGTTCATTAAACATCATACAGGTAAGATCAGATTACTTATTATTTATGTTGATGATATAGTTGTGACAAGGAATAATAAAGTAGAAATGGCTCACTTGAGAAATTTATTAGCCAGGGAGTTTGAGATTAAGGATTTGGGAGAGTTAAGATATTTTCTTGGAATTGAAGTTGCTAGATCTAAAAAGGGGATTTTTATCTCTCAAAGAAAGTATATTCTTGATCTCCTTAAAGAAACTAGTATGTTAGGATGTAAGCCTGTAGAATCACCCATTGAAGCTAATCACAAGCTTTAAGCTGGAGTGGGAAGTCCAGTTGATGTAGGCAGATATCAGAGATTGGTTGGGAGACTGATTTATCTTTCCCATACTAGACCAGATATTGCCTATGCTTTTAGTCTAGTGAGTCAATACATGCATGATTCTCGAGAATCTCACTTAGAAACCGTGCATCGAATTTTGAGATATTTGAAATCAGCTCCAGGCAGAGGGTTGTTGATTTCCAAACATGGCCATTTGAAAATAAAAGGCTACACTGATGCAGAATGGGATGGTTCCCTTGATGATAGAAGATCAGCCTCAGGTTATTATGTTTTTCTTAGTGGGAACTTGGTCACATGGAGAAGCAAGAAACAAACTGTGGTTGCTAGGTCCATTGCAAAAGCCAAGAATAGAGCTATGGCACAAGGAATTTGTGAGCTTCTATGGTTTTGTAGAGTGATGAAAGAATTAAAGTTGTTTGAAACAGCAGATACATCTTTGTTTTGTGATAGTAAAGCAGCCATCAGTATAGTGAATAATCTAGTCCAGCATGATCGAACTAAGCACATAGAGATTGATCGTCACTTTATAAAAGAAAAGATTGTTGAAGGTTCCATGAAGGTTTTCTATGTGGCTTCAAAAGAACAACTGGCTAATGTTTTCGCGAAGGGCTTGAGTAGCAAGTTGTTTCATCCTTTGGTCTGCAAGTTGGGCATGTGTAATATCTTTGCACCAACTTGAGGGGGAGTGTTGAAATCCTTGTATTTAACATTCTTGATTTACTTTCCTTGTTTGCTTGAATTTCCTAGTTAATTAATTTCCTATTCTAGTGAGATCCTTGTATATAAAATACCTAGCTTAGGGATTGTATAGAGAATATAATAGAAAGAAATACATAATTTCTTCTTCCTTTCTTCATAAATCTCGGATTTCCACTTATTAAAGCCCGAATCTATTGAAACTGGTTTTATCGCTCCACCATCGAGGTATCCCTACAAACCTCTTGCTTTGATGAATAATAAGCAGGACTGAGACCAAACCAGGTAATCTGTTCCATCTAACTTCATCGGACTAATCTGAAGTGAGGGTCTCTCTGAGTAAAAACTGAAATTGGTCTTCTTCCCATCACCCATACCGTCAGAAGTACTGTCAGATGTAGAGGAACACGCAGTAGTAGTGAAACACGTCAAAAAAAGAAAAAGAAATTCTAGAAAAGGCAGAACCAGATCTAAGGAACCAGTGGAGTCGGATCGCAACACCAACTTGAGGCCGTCGGAACCAGAAACGTCGACGGAGCTCGTCGAAAAAAGTCGCACACGCCGACGCGTGACAAACGATCAGAAAGTTCCCTTGGCACGTGTGCTCACACGCTTGATCAGACGGCGACGCGGTCCCTCTTCCTTCTGAGGTGGGTGGTGATGATCAACTCTCACTTTCAACAGAGCTGTTTGTAACTCAGAACAATTTTTCAACAGAAACCCTTGCTGAAAAACCAATTTCGCAGCAAGGCTCTAATAACATGAAAAAAGGAAGAAGAAATTCTTATTTCTTTCTATTATATTCTCTATAGAAATTCTTATTTCTTTCTATTATATTCTCTATACAATCCCTAAGCTAGGTATTTTATATATAAGGATCTCACTAGAATAGAAAACTAATTAACTAGCAAATTCTAGCAAACAAAGAAAGTAAATCAAGAATGTTAAATACAAGGATTTCAACACACTATGAATCTCTGTGTCTATCCTCTTTTATTTTCTGAAGTTTTGCTTGATTATTTTTTGTTTACACAATTATTAATATTCTCAAAAATACAAAGTTGTTTAAGGTTCGGTTTCTAAACGTGAATAAGCTTTATGTCTATGGAACATTAGAACTCTGAATTTCTGTATTGTGATCATCTCAAGTTCTAATATGTCATTCTATATTCAATACAGTTCACCATTTAAGTTATAATCCATTTTCTATTCTTATAGAAACTTTGTGAAGAAGTTCTAAATGCAATAACTTTTCTACACAAACTCTTTCTAATCTTGTAGGACCTTTGTGAAGCAGTTTTAAATGTGATAACTTCACTTCACAAAATTATTCTAATCTTGTAAAAGACTTGTGAACCAGTTCTAAAATCAATTGTTGTCTTTCACATAGTCGTTTTAAACTTGGAACTGTGTTTGAGAAAGTTTCAAACTGAATAGCTGTCTCTCATAAATACATTCTAATTCCACTGCAACAGAATTCTAATTTGGTGCTTTAAAAGCAAAATTTTTAGAAACCTAATTCATCCCTCCCCCTCTTGGGTTGTGCCATATATAAACGGGACCCACATAAATTAATGCTTAAAAGTTTAGAAATTATTGTCGAATGAGATTAGTGAATATGATTTAATTTTGTAAAAGCTAGAAATAATGGATTTGGATTAATTATGATTATTTCGAAGAAGAATTGATTATTATTTTAAAATAAGTTATGGAGAATATTTTGGTAGAATTAAATTAAATTGGGATTAAAAACAAATTATAGATTTTGATTAATTCAAATTAATTGAGGTTATTGAATAAATTCAAGGAATTTGATGGTAATTATTATAAGGTAAATATATAATATATTTTGGTGTTAATTTATAGTTAGGAATATAAATATATTTTAAGGATATTAGAATTAAAGAATTAAGTCATTAAAAAGAGAAATATTGTTTTGTGGTTATTAAGAATTAAATAAGGTAAAATAAATTAAATAATTGAAGAATACTTGGAGACTGAAAATAAATTAAACAAATGAATTATTTGATGGTAAATAGTAATTATTCTAAAATGAAGATTATATTACGTGAACAATATTGGTAGTGAATTATACAGTAAGTTGATAGAAATATTAATTTGAGGTTAAAATCAAGTATTATAATTGAAGGTTTATTATAAATTATTATTTTGAGGGTTGAATAATTGAATAATTAATTACCGATGAACAGACTGTATATGGAATAATTGTTAAATATACTGAGTTATTATTTTAGAAAGCTGGTTTATATTGAAATTAAATGAGTAGTTATATTTTTGAGGGAAATACTGTTTTAATTATAATAAGGATTGATATTTAAACAGATAGATAAAAAAATAAATTTATTAAATTAATCCTTTAAATCTCTTAATTAAGGAAAATCATTTATCTAATATTATTTTCTCTTATTATATGTGTCTTCCTAGATCAACCGAGTTCCTCTACTATTCATCCAAGTCAGAACCTAAAGTAGAATTAGAATATTCTACTATCTCTGTGAGTAACAATAAATTATGCACACCATCATTGCGTACACTCATTTTCATACACATATCATACTCCATATATTATCTAAAATTAACCATTATTCATTTTCTATTTCCATTATTATTATATTATTGATATCGTTCATTTTATAAATTAACATTCTAGTTCTACGATAATATATATAATTTCAGCCTTTAAATACATTTATATATTGCATATATTGTAATGATTAAATTGTTGAATATTTGTGATATAATAATAATGTGTTTTATATCTAGGTGGAAACTAAGACGATGTGTATCACTATGGGTCAGTGGCTAGGTATAGGGGATCAGCTCCCCTATATATATATATATATATATATATAAACGAGAAAAATTGGTTGGGGGCAATAGGTGGATTTGTGACATCACTGATCAATTTTCACATGTTGTGAATATCTGAATGTGATTTGTTTGAAGGTGCTGATGTATGTTACGTACTTGTGAAGTATGTCCATTTTATATATTGTGAAAGCATACCGGTTGAATATGTGGGTTTTTATTATTTATTATTACTTACTAAGTTTACTCACCCCCTTTCTATAAATTTTTCCAGACAGTAGAAATATTGCTGGTTCTAAAGACTCTGCTTCTTTTCTGCAAAGATTCAGTGATTATTTCTAGTTTTAAAAAAAATATTAGTATGAACTATATATTGTGTTTAAAATCCTCCGCGTATTTTATTTGGTTTTGCAATTAGGATAATGAATTCATAATTGGATATGTAAAATAATAGTGTGCTGATAAATAACATGTGGAGTATTTTTTGAAATTTGAAGAATTTATGACAGGAGTAGTTTGACCATATTATAATTGATTTATTTGGCATTAAAATGCATTTTTATTAAATGAGTACATGTTCAAGCTATAATTAATATATGATACTAAAGTTGGGCCAAAATTAATATTTAACTGATATTTGATTAATGTCATAATATGGATTTACTATTTCTAGAGTCAAATGATAACAATATTAGATTGTTACAATTTAAGCTTACTATGGGTCTTGGAGCCTTAAACTTACTTAAATTCTAGTGCCGGTCCGGCCCACAATTTTGGATCGTGACATGTTGAAACTTAAAGTTCAATCCAGCGGATTTCTTATGCATGATGAGACATTAGATGTTGATTATGTAGAAGGAAAATAAATTAGAAAGAAAACATTTATGAAAAAAGTAATACAAAATTTGAATATTTATGAAAAAGAAAATAAATCGGTCAAGGAAACTTACTATTGTAAATCCTAATTAACAGGTATAACTTAATAAAAGGCTGAATGATTAAAAAAAACTTGAAAATTAGCTTTTTAATAATTTTGGCCAATCATTTTAATTGCTATAATTGATGTCGCGAAGTAATTTTTTATTAACAATTGTGGCCTCTACCGTTACTACTATGATGATGTAGCCATTAGTGGGACCCTCACCATGACATATAATTTGCTGACTATAAATTTACAAGGTATAATAGTTAAGAAAATTGGCCAAAATTGTTAAAAATGCCAAAGTTTAGGGTTTCTTTAGTCAATTTCAAGGGGAAAGTGAGTTTTTTTAGTCATTTAAAATTGTCAACACTCATATTATAATATTAAAGAAGATATAAAAATTTAATTAAATTATCAACATAGTAATAGAAGATCAACCAAATATTGTAAATCTACTTTTATTCCAAAAGTGATAGTATTATTTGTAGGAACTCTTTAACAACATTATTACCTTACTTAAGCTTGTGCTTTTCTTTAGAAGGATCAACATCAAATACTTTTACATTAATCTTTTTTGGAAAATTTATACATGAATGTAAATTTTATCAATGTTCGTTATTGAAATTATTATATTTTAATTATAAAGTTTAGCACTTGTTTAGCACCTTTTGTATTTCTAAATTATAATTCCTTTTTCAAATTTTTTTCTTCCTTTATTTTGTGTCATATAATTATTATTTTCAATTAATTTTTATTAAAATGAAATAATTTTTTTAAGCATAATGTTGATTATTGGTCATTAATTATTATAATATATCATTTAAAATAAAAGATATCATTGTCATCATCCGTTTTCATGGATTGGACTGATACTAGGATCTAGATAAGTATAAGGCATTGAAACTCGTAATAAGCCTAAGAACTATTAAGTCCAACTACCAGGCCTAATCAAGAATTACACTTATATATATTACACCGATACCCGCAGTAAGCCTAAAAACTATAATAGCATTTTAAAAGCCCACATATTTTATGATCATATATCTTATGAAGCCCAAATCCATATTTCATAATAAAATATACAAGTGTCATAGTATGTATAAATTTCAGGAATAACAGTATAATAAATTCAAATATTGTATCCGACTCATAACTTGTAAATATAATCAATAATCATAATCGAGTCCATCCATGGTATCATCAAACCAAGTTGTCATAAAATATGCACTTTCGTTCATAAGAACTAATAAATATTTTAAATTCATACGAAAATATTCGAGTAGACTATTCTTCCAACCAAAATCAACAAATCCTAAAGTAACTATAGAGGTTGGAATATTTTTACATAATTTAGAAATGAAGCTTTTATGCAAAGGGAGGTTCAAAAGCAGTTAATATTTACATTAAGACTCTATTGATGAAGGAGAATAGAGCTATTCATTAAAAGATAAAAAAGAGCTTCTTCCTAAAAAATTTAGATACAACAGGAATGAGTATAAAACTCAATAAATAATAATATATAATATAAAACCTAAGCAATCAAATAAAATGACCCTAGACTCTTCTAATTGAGCATTCATCAATCATGCAATGTCAATCATAGCACCCATAAATAATAATAATCATAATGCGTATCAAGTGATAATTGTTTAGTGAAATCACCTTAAGCAGGACCATACTTACCCTCAAGCATGCTATAATAATAACAATATAATCTCATGGCCCTATAACTTGTGTGCCGAGTGTAACAGTGTCATTTTTCAGTGTCGGTAATAGTATTTATCAGTCTGTGAATAGTACCATCGGTTCGAACTTGATATTATTTCGGTCCGAAAAAATTACTATGCATGTCTAATATTTTATTTAATATTTTTGGAGCATGTTTGCATGATTTAGGTGGGTAGAAAATGTCTCATGAATATTTTTGGAGAATTTAAGTATTTAATGAATAGTGTTTCTAGTGTAGTATATTAAGAAAAAATTGAAAAATTATTTTTATGGAGTTAAGTTAATAAATTAGTGAAATTAAATAATAATTAAAGGAGAATTATTTGGTGAATATTTAGAGCTTTTGGATTAGAATACTTTGACTTAATCCAAGCCTTACACTTGTCAAAAGGTGGTGAATTAGCAACATTAGTTTTGTTGACTTGGTCAACAAAGCTTATCCAACTCCATCTTCTTCTTCTTCTTCTTCACCCCATTGTCACGCCACTTTATCTCTCTTTCTCTCCTCCATTTTCTCTAATTTTCTCTACTCACAAACTACATCAAATCACTTAATTAGACTATAGATTAGTAATTAATATTTAAGACCCAAGCTAAAGGAGCGGTATTTGGTGACTTTAATCAAGGAAATTTGGAGAATCTCTACAAAATAAGTAAGTTGTGATTTTGGCTTTTATGAAGTAATAAGTAAAATTCCTAGCTTAGACATGTAGTTGATGCACTAAATCATGCTCCATCTCTTTCTTTGTTATTTTCTTGATTTTAATGTTGATTTTTGCTACTTTGAAAAGGTTGGAGAACCATCCTCTAAAGGGAAGGAAAAAACTAAGGAATAAGTTTTCTAAGCTTATTCAAGCTTAATTTTAAGGTTAGTGCAATAATATCTTCCTTCCCCTTTTATTTTCTTTCTTTGTTATTTTCTTAATTTTAATGTTGATTTTTGCTACTTTGAAAAGGTTGGAGAACCATCCTCTAAAGGAAAGAAAAAGGCTAAGGAATAAGTTTTCTAAGTTTATTCAAGCTTAATTTTAAGGTTAGTTCAATAATATCTTCCTTCCCCTTTTATTTTCTTTAAGTTTTCAATTTTTAGATTTTAAATGAATTTTGAAGTTTTTGTGATTTTTTTGGGGATTTGGTTATTTGGTTGCTTTTATATGATTTTTCATGAAATCTAAGCATGATAGAATGCTAGAATGGGAAGAGGAACATCTCTCTCCCTTTAATCCAAGAGTGGCCGAACCTCCTTAGGAGGAAGGGCTTGAGTTTTTGTTTCATGCTTTTGTTTTCTTTTGATTTTAATGTGTTCTTGAATGGTTTCTCTTTAAGTAAATGTGGTTATTTTGAAAAGAAATCATTTTCCCCTTTCATTAGTAAGAGAGGCCGAACCTTGATTGGTGAAAAGGCCTTGAGTTTTCTTTGATTTTTATGGTTGATTTGTACTTTAATGATTTAATTTATTATTAAATTTAAGTTTGTTTAAGCCTCCACTTTGTACTTTAATGTTTAAGATTTTTTTTCAAGCCTTAAAGAAAGCTTAAAATGTGTAA
Source organism: Jatropha multifida (assembly GCA_948099535.1). Lineage (NCBI taxonomy): Eukaryota > Viridiplantae > Streptophyta > Magnoliopsida > Malpighiales > Euphorbiaceae > Jatropha > Jatropha multifida. Next base: position 9,187 of record CANUEX010007712.1, read on the forward strand.
AAATGAGTTTTTAAGTCTAAATGTGTTTAAGTAAAGATTTTAATGCTTTAACTAAGTCTTTTTAGCTTGAAATGTAGTATTTGGTGGAAGGAAAACTCCTTCCCCTTTGTTGACCCAAAGAGGCCGAACCACCCTAGGGTGGTAAGGCATGCTTTTATTTTCCTAAATGGTGGCTTTTAAGTATTTTAAGCTATATATGTGTATTATAAAAGTATGATTTTTGTTTGGAACATAAGTAGGTTTTGATGAATGTTTACAAGTTGTAAGTTAAGTAATTTTGAAACAATAAGTAATAAGTTATGAAATGTTTTGCTAAGGAATCTTGCATATGAAATAAGATGTTTTGTAAAGAAATGGATTTGTTTTGGGCTCAAGTATGCATGGTTGAAATATGGTAAGATGAGATTTATTCTAGTTATGAGCATGCTCGGCTTTGATGTCTTTTTATTATATTATGTGCTATGATCATATGCTAAGCTCTGGATGCCTTTCTTAATAAGTGGACGCACTCATTATCCGGTGGCGCTTTCACAAGCCAATTCTCTGGTGGTGCTTTCACAGGCCACTTCTAGTGGCACTTTCACAGGCCAAGTCTGTATCTACGTAATCGAATCTGATTATATTTCTCTCAATATACATATGAGCCCTCAACTAAGAATAAATTCTGTTATGTTATAAAGGAAAATGGAAATATATGGTATTTATAGAATTTTTCTTATATTTGTCAAACTATGAACTTATTTTTAAGAATGAATTTATTTACAATTGTAGGAATATTCAATTTGGTTTATACACTTTCGATATTTTTATGTTTGGTTTAAGTATTTTAAATTATATTTTAAGTTTGTTGCTTAGGAAATCTCATTTATGGTATTATTAAGTTATTTAGCATCACTGAGTTTTCTATTCAGAGCGTTGATTTTTATTACACGCAGGTTAAGAGCGGTGGATACTATATGAAGACCGAAGGCGTAGCATCAGAGAAGGAAAATCTATTTTGGGTAGGACATGTATAGATTGTATTATGACATGTATAAAAATATTGTAAGAGATTGAAATTGTATACATTAAGTTTGTAAATTAATTAAGAAATATCATTTTTATATGAATTCTAATAGCATGATTATTAGTAATTGATTTTGAGAATGGATGACATTATAATATGATAGTACCTAAAATTGCTTTATGTGGATATTTAGAAGTGGTGTGTAACTATTGCGTTGATTTGGAGTATTGGGGTTTGGAGGATTATATTTGGAAGTGTTCTGTTTTCATTTGTTTAGCAATTTTCATTTTTAAAGGAAACTCTTGCGGATTTTCGGTAGAAATTTCCTTAAGCCTTTATTTTAATTTTTAATTCTAAAAAATATTACTTGTCTTCTTATGAAAACTTAGCCACTTCTAATACATGATTTAAAATTATTAAGTAAGTAAAACGGTGCTCTGACACCAAATGTGGCGCTCATCGTCGAGTCCTCCGGAATTCGACAATGGATATTACACCGAGGAAGCCCACCCTCGTTCGAGTAAAATAAAATCAGATATTTTTCATCAAATATTTTTTCATGGCAAAATTTTAATCCGGAATACATAAAGAGGGGGTCACTCCCACTGCTTATGACCCACTATATGCATTCTCATCATGCCCATGCTCTCGACCCAGGTGATTCGCATTGTTTCAACTTCCACATAACAATCTCATATCATCAAATTAAGTAAATAATGCACAACAACAATTAATACACATCCATCTATTTATATAAAGTATATAAATATATTAAATTACTTGAAAAAAAATAAATGCAAGTTTTAGATATAAATTATACATACATGAGTTTGGTAAAACATTATATATTATTACTCACTAAAAGATCCAAAAATTCTAGACTTATTGAGCACCAGGACTGGAGGAGGAAGAAGGTCACACTCTATCACCAGCTAAAAAAAAAAAAAAAGATTAAATCAATAATTATTTCTACTTATTTATAGAATATGAATTCCTATACTTAGAATATTATTCTAAAAATTTAATAGAAAATTCGGCGAAATTTTTCCTAAGGTCTAACTTTTCTCCTGATAAAATATCCATAATTCTCATTAATATATAAATGATGCGAAAACACCAAGATTAGCATGCAATCTGAAATTCCAGCAAGCAATTCAAGCAAGAACACTAACCAAAGACAATCCCTTCCCTACCAAACCCCCAAACAACAAGGATTGAGAACGTGGATTATAGGGCAGAAACAACAAGAAAGAAAAC
>CANUEX010007714.1:0-25829 GCA_948099535.1 Jatropha multifida
AATTAATCAACTTAACCTATAACTAAATAATCAATCAACTACCATAATTCTATCAATATACCATATAATCAACTAATTAACTATAATAATTCCTCAAATATTAAAAATTCAACCTAAAATACTAAAAATTACTAACAACTAATCACAAATATTAAAATCTCATTCAAACGATATAATTCACAAATTAATCAACTAATCAACATAATTAACTATTCAAATGATAAAATCATTCAACCAATTATTTAAAAATTAACCAAATAATTAATCACAATTTAAATCAAATAAATTCTAAAAATAATAAATTTATACCCAATAAATGTCAAATTCCCAAAAAGTCCTTGAATAGGAGGAGGAGGAGGAGACGGTGGCCGGAAGCAAGCTGGGCTTGCTGCCAAGGTCGCGTGGAGGAGCTGGTGTTTCCTGCGACTGCAGAGAGGGACAGAACGCAGTAGAGAAAAAAAAAACGCAGGGGAGAGGAAAGAAGAAAGAAAAAAGAAAGAGAAGAGAAGGAAGAAGAAGGAGGAAGAACAAGGGGGAGGAGGTGGCTGACCGGAGGCAGTGAGAAGAGGAAGAAGGCTGGCCGGAAGTAGTGAGAGGAGGGAGGAGGGAGATGAAGATTTAAAGGAAAAAAAAGAAAATAAAAAGAAAATAAAATAAAATAATAATAAAAAAATAATAATAAAATATTATAAAGTTTTATAATTATTAAATAAAAACAAACCATCCAAGATAAGTTGTCGGGAAGAAAAAAATAGTGACGCACAGTGTTTTTCAAAAATATCCGATTCGGGTCTAATTTAAATTAATTCGGTCTAATAAAAAAAAATATTGGTCCGATTTTGTTCGATTAACGGTTACTTGATAAATTTTTGGACGAACCAAAATGATTTTCGATCCTGATAATATTACGTGGCGTAATATTATTGGCTAATAATTTACAATTTAAATTTAAATGGGAATGTTTTGAAATAAAAATTTTGGGGTATTACATTTAGTCAGAAAAATAAAATAAACAGATAGGTTTATTAAATTAATATTCTTAATTAAGGGAGTCATTATTTAATTATATTTTTCTTATTATACGTGTTTCTTAGATCGACCGAGTTCCTCTATTGCTCCTCCAAATCAGAACCTAGGACAGACTTTAACTTATTCTACATACATGCATTTCATATATTCTCTATATTATTTAAATAATCATGAATCATTTCTTATTTCTATCGCTATATTGATATCCTTCATTTTCCAAGTATAATATCCCAGTTCTAATTTTAGTCTGTGATATATAATATTTCGGTTCTATAAATTTATACAATTTTCACCATTGATTACATTCATATGTTGCATTTATTGTATTGAATATATTTGTGAATAATTGCGATGTGAAATAATTTATTTTTGTATCTGGGTGAAAATTGGAACGACGTGTGTCACTAGAGGTCAGTGGGACAGGTATTGGGGATCGGCTCCCTGTTATATATATATAATTATAATGGAATTGGCCGGGGGCCAATAGGTGGATTTGTAACTTCACTGACTAATTTCCACATGTTGTGAATATTTGAATATGATTTGTTTGAAGATGCTGATATATGACACGTGCTTATGAAGTATGCCCATTTTATAATTGTGAAAGCATACTACTTGAATGTATGAGTTTGCATTATTTATTATTATTCACTGAGTTTAGTGAAACTCACCCCCCTTTCATAAACATTTTTCAGGAAATAAAAGTACCGTTGGTTTATAAGACTCTGCTTCCTTCTTCACAGAGATTCGAACATGTTAGTATGAATTATCAGTTAATATTTATGGTTTTCCGCACATTTTATTTGACTCCGCAGTTAGGATGTTTAATTAATATTTGGATATGTAAAAGAAATTATCATGTGGTTATAAATAAATTGTGAAGTGTTCTTTTTGAATATTTGGAAACTATATGATAGGAATAGTTTGATTATATTATGACAAATAAATATTTACATGAGAATATATTTTTATTAAATGGATATGGGTCTGAACTGTGAACAGTATTTAATACTAAAGCTGGGTCAGAAATATTAACTCTGATTAGTATATGAATAATATCATAATATGAGCTTACTATTCCGTCAATCAAATGATAATTGGAATGGATTTTGATAAATTAGGCTTACTACGGATCTCGAGAGCTTTAAGTTTACCTAGATCCTAGTGTCGGTCCGGCCCACGGTTTTGGATCGTGACATTGCAGCTTTCATAGTTTATATTTTTTTCATTTCTTTTATATTTTAGAATGAAAATTTTAAATTATAATATTATTATTATTATTATTAAATTTTTTTGTGTTATCAGATAAAAATTTTTATATTTTTAACTAATTTTTAATTTATAATCAAACAATTAAAAATAAGTTATTTAAAAAATATTTATTTAAAAATTATTTTTTTTCTTTCATGAAAATAATTTTTAACAGGTCATTTTATTCTTGTAAATTATTCTACGGTTAAATCTTTTTCTTGAAACTCCTTTAGGTCTTTGACGCAGTCAATTTATCTGTCTTTCTTTCTGCGTGTAGAACTCAAGCAAACAAAGAATCTATTATCGCGCTTATTATTGAAGCCATCAAATTAAGCCTTTTGCTATGGTAATTCGATTTCTTCTGTTTCCTTTTTCCGTTTTATAGTTCGTATTAACTTCCAAATGAATTTTAAAAAACAGTTACATTTTTAATTTCTAACGTTCGTTAAAATTGTAGTTTCTATTTGTGCCGGGGAAGTTAGAGTTTCCTAATTTCCGCTGTTCGCCTTCTGTGTGATGTAGAATCTTATTGAGTGAATTTATATTTTTGGTTTCTATAAAAGCATAGATGGATTTATGTTTTTTGTTGTATTTTGTTTGATTAGAACATTTTCGATGCATTTCTAAACTTAATCTAAAGAGCGATTCAAGTGAAGCAGTCGGTGTTTTGCTTTTGCAATCAGTGAGTTCCTTCGAAGTTCGTTAAATTTGCAATCAGTGATGCTGAAACCTATGGTTTAGGAAGGTTTGCTGTTTTCTATTGGACATTGAAGATGTGAATAGATGGAATTTGTAGATGCCATGCCAGCAAGAAGAAGCCATGTGAAGAGAATGGGCTTCTTTTTCCAAGAGGGAAAAAAAGAAGAAAAAGGAAAGAGAGAACAATTTGTTTTTCCATCACTCAGTGTGCCAATTTCTTAATGTCTTGCATTTGTTTAAAGGAGCTGGATATTGCCAAATTAACTTGACGAATGCAATTGTTTTTTTCCTGTTATTTTAACTAGTTCACTGTATCAAATAGTTGGTGGAACACCTGGAGAGCATAATCTGCTGTATGGTTTTCAGTTGACATTTCTTTTGATGCTTAGATACTACAGCTATTTCAGAAGTGCACTCCTTTTAATTGTGCCCATCAGGCCTTTTATGTCTGCAAAGAAATACACGTATTATCATTATAGTCGATTGGTGATTAATTTTGTGTTCTTATCTTGCCAGGATTCTAACTGGCTGTTTTCTGTTTCCCATGTAGGCTAATAGGCACACCATAATTCTGATGCAGACTTCACAAAATAAAGCTACTAGAACTTTTATGGATTATGATTCAATAAGTCAAGCTATGGATGGTATGTTTTTACATGCTATTTTTGTTTTATCATCATTGTTTTCAGTGACATTATTCATTTTTTCCATGAATTAGCATATTGACACTGGTGTTTGAGAGCTGTCAAATTACTTTCAGTTCCATCATGATCTTGTACGAGTGATATTATTTATAATTTATGATTTGTTATTATTATTATTGTTGTTGTTGTTGTTGTTGCTGCGGCTGTTTCTTCTGTCAAAATCTGTGATTCAAATGATGGGCAGAAAAGCAAGTTAATTGCTCTAATGGATTATGAATTCATGGCCTGCATTATGAGTATATAACTTGTCTTCTGTGCTTTATTTTATCTGGAGCGCCTATACTCTGGAAAGGGATTGAGAGATCTATTTTCAGCATTATTTATCTTCTTCTAGATCCCGTTTGAAGGATTCTTCCCTTCTCAAACATTGTGTATTAAAACACAGCGTATGCTATGTTGAGGGACAGAGAAGGTGATTCTGAACAACCTAGATCAAATTCATTGGTCGTTGTTCTCAGTATTTGCTATTTTCTTTATAATTTTCTTTATACTCTTTTATTGTATTATTGATTTCTGTTCAGTGGGTTAACTGTTAGCTTGTCACTAATTGTCACAAAAGTAAAGTAAAAAGCATAATGAAATAAATCTGCAAGAAAATATTCGATAAATCATGATGGTTGCTTGGAGAGTGTCCATGCTGAGCAACTCTTTCGTTTTAATAAGATCAATATAGCCTCTCTTTCACCATTTTGTAGCACTGGAATTTACTTTCTTCGATGAATGAATTGTTTGAATAATTATTCTTGAAATATTTGAATTCATAGTATCTTCATTCTTTCTCATCCGTTACCTTTTGGAATTTATAGGTATATGTGGACTCTACGAAAGAAAGCTTAAGGAACTAAATCCAGCCAGCAGAAATATCACTTATGACATTGCAGATCTCTATAATTTTATCGATGGCCTTGCAGACATGAGTGCCTTAGTGTATGCCTCTTCCCCACCCCACCCCGCCCCACTCTCTCTTTTTACGCACTGCAGAACACTTTACGTCTAACAATTGAACACCTCTAAACATCTGTAAAAGATCATGTTGGTACCACCGCTAAAAATTGCTGAAGTTAAATAGAAATATATCTTTCCATACTAATTTGGTGACAGTTTATGCAATTATTTACCAGTTTTTATTCTTCATGAAGTTGTAGCTATATTCCTTTATCAGCATTGTCATATGCATGCATGTGATATTTTGCTGTTTATTTTTGGAGTAACTGATATTTTGCTGTTTATTTTTGGCTTGCAGTTACGACCACTCAATTAAGGCATATCTGCCATATGATAGGCAGTGGATAAAACAGCGAACATTTCAACACCTTAAGAAATTGGCGCACTAAATGAGACACGGGCCGATATTAGTAAATTTCTGCTGAGTTTTTATGTAGAATTAAATCCACCTGGAAGGGGATAGATATGTAGTGCAGATTTGGATCCTCATCTGGGTTTGGCCCTTGATCTCAATGTTGTTTAATGTGATAATTGTATCCTCTTTGCTTCTAGCATCTATGTGTTCGTAACACCAGTACTCTACTTAAATTGCTGGTGAGAAGCGATTGTTGTTTGTTTGGTCAATTTATTTATTGGCGAACGATATTCTTGACAAGGCTTGATCACGGAAATATACTGTACTGCTGCATATAAACTTTGGTTCTTGTTACTTGAAACATGTTTTAGTTACACTTGCAATGCATCGTTTTTGGATTATGAGATGCATTGTTCTGAGATGATCATCCACATCGTAATGGTTACCTTGAACCATTGTTGAGTTTTTTGCATCCTCACGAATAATATGTTTAATACTATTAATAACTTTTTTGGGTTTATTTCGAAAAAATAAAATTTGGGCTTGGCTGGAAAAATTGAAAAATATTTTCTATGGTTTCCTATGGGCTACGAGCGGCCCATAATTTTATGGCTGAGTTTCTGGGTAACCGGCCAGTGTCTACTATAACCTATTAACCATCCTTAAAGTCCACATGACTCAGCCTAAACCTATTTACCCAAAATATCCCCTTTAGAATTTCCCCATTTTATTATGGATAAGGAAATCGAAGGTGGATAAGATTCCAATTTGAAACTTTCAACATATCTCTAATTCTTTACACTAGAAAAAAGACCAACTGAATCAAACTTAGTTGATTTGGAATTTTTCTATTTTTTTCTCCATATAAATCCATATTCGTATCTTTTAAAAAACATTTTATAAAAATTTTTCATTTTTTACTTTAATTTATTAAAAATTAAAATTATATTTATTAAATACTCTAATTTTTATTATTCAATAAAAGACATACAAATAAATTTACTTATTTATTTTGAAAAGAATTAATGAAAAGAAATAATGAAAATCTCTTTTATTAACAAAGAAAATTAGTTGTATTATTTTTATTTAATTAATGAAAAGGGAAAATGCTTCGAGAATGCTATTTAAAATGTTGTTCGGTAATATAACATTTGGATTAAATTTTAAAAATTATAATAGTTTTTTATGAAAAATTAATTCATATAACGTTTAATTTTTAATATTTTATAAAATACCGTTCAAATAGCTAGCAGCTAAACGTCATTAAAATAATTAATAATTATTAAAACAATTAATTTTGCTCCTCAATTGTCAAATTAATCACTGTGTTATTCTCAACAAACCCCGCCAAAAAAAGGAAAAAATGCGTCTCACATCGTGAGTCGGCTCCGAAACTTTCATTTTTGAGGCTGAACAAACCCTGGCCATGGCTGCGCCGATTCAATTTTCTTCACTCGGTTGGTCCTTCCTCTCCCTCTGACGAAATAGTTATATCTTAAAAAATACAGGGATACACTAATCGTTTTGCCTTAATTTTTGTTGTCAAATTCTTCTAAATTTTTTAAGCTGGGCCAGACCACCCACTTGAACCCAATACAACCGTGCACCTAAGCCCCCCACTCTACCACCAATTGTCCATTTCCGGCAATTACTCACCGCGGTTAAAGTCGTCGAAAATCGCCGGCGGTTTTTACCTTCCCTCAAAATCTCTCCTCCAGTTATCATATCATCAGTCATCAGTTGAAACTGTTCAATGATGGTTGGTACGTACAGAAGGTCTCCTGAAACCTTACAAATTCAGTTCTTGATTTTACACTGTTCGTTTTGGCCTGTAATAAATTTTGTATATTTAAAAGGGACTCAGCCGGAAAGAGAAGAAAAAGTGTCGTTAGAACTCACCGAAGAGATTCTTCAAAGCATGGAGATTGGCATGGTTTTTAGGGATTATGTAATTTCTTCTCTTTTTGTTTCAATTCATTCTTAATTCTGAAACCCTAATTTAGAGAACAATCTCTGCCCGTTCTCTAATTTTTTTAAAAAATTTATTTGTTAATTATTCGATACAGAACGGTAGAATCAGCTCTATGGATTTTCACAAGACATCAAGTTATCTAGTAACTGCTAGTGACGATGAATCTATTCGCCTTTATGATGTTGCCAGTGCAACGTAAGCCTTATGTTTTCTTGCCTCATTTACATAGGTATAAGTTAATCTGCAGGCTTTATTTTCAGCTTGAGTCCTTAAAAGTTGTTTTTCTTGTTTAATTTTTTGAGGTTGCCGCTAGTTTGTTTCCATAGCATTCTGTCTGTGTTCACTTTAAATCCGAATGTTAGTCCAGAGCTAGCTTTATTGGGATTATGACCAAGTGATTGTCTTCTGTATTGTGGTACATATTGTTTGTGTTTGTGGAATATGTGATTATGCAAACTCCTCTTTTTTTCTTTTTCTTTTTTTTTGTTTTATTTTATTTTATTTTATTTTTTTAAAGAATATGCAAACTCTCAATATCTGCTGGGTTGTGTTTGCTCTACTTCGTGGAATTGGCTCTTGTTAAATATATATGATTGTGCAAGTTCTTCCCTATCATTTTGCCCTGTTCGCCGTTGCTTTTGCATAAATTATCCTAGTGTTATTTTGTTCCTCACTTACATGCGTTAAAGTTATTTGAGCCATGCACCTTTTTAGTCCTATTATCACCTGCAAAGCTGTACAATATTGTTTATCTGATCGTTTATAATGATAAACTTTTATAATCTGTGTTTTATTTTTTACTGTCTAATGGTTTTATTTAGTCAGATAAATTACTGAGATGTCTTTTCCATTTTCAGATGTTTAAAAACTATCAATAGCAAAAAGTATGGGGTTGATCTGGTTTGCTTTACTTCTCATCCTACAACTGTTATATACTCCTCGAAAAATGGATGGGATGGTATGCTTATGAGAATAACATTTTCCTTATGATATTACAGTTTGGATAATTTATCTTATTTGCTAAGATTCGATATTCATTTGTATCTGGATCATCATACTGTGTTTAGATCATTTATTTGTTTGATTCATTGGTTCAGAATCTCTGCGGCTTCTCTCGTTAAATGATAACAAATACTTGCGGTACTTTAAAGGTCATCATGACAGGTTTGGTCTTTGGTGCAGTCACATTTACTTACGATTTGAAGTGATTTCTCATATTGCACATATCTTGTGTCATAAAATTGATGTTTCATGAATTTATCTGAAGGGTTGTCTCGCTAAGTTTGTGTTCTCGGAAAGAATGTTTTATCTCTGGTTCTCTTGACCGGACTGTTCTGTTGTGGGATCAACGAGCTGAAAAGTGTCAGGTTTGATATCTCAGGATATAGAACCTTAGGAAAGTAAGCTTTCCTTCCTTCCAATTCTGATCTGTTATCTTTGTTCTAGGGTCTTTTACGAGTACAAGGAAGGCCTGCCACAGCATATGATGATCAAGGGTTGGTATTTGCAATTGCCTTTGGAGGATACATAAGAATGTTTGACTCTCGCAAGTATGAAAAGGTTAGGATTTAGACCTGAAGAATTATGGATGGTTAGCAATTACAATGGCTGTTTTAAACTTCAAAACTATTTAGCATGCACATAAAATGAAAATTCAAATTCTTTTAGGGACCTTTTGATATCTTTTCTGTCGGGGGAGATGTATCTGATGCACATGTTGTAAAGTTTAGCAATGATGGGAGACTTATGCTCCTGACAACTATGGATGGGCATATTCATGTACTTGATTCATTCCGTGGCACACTTGTGAGTTCAGCACTTAAAACTTTCTCTTAGATCTTTATTGAATTTGAAAGATATTAGGTTGGTTATTTATGTATGCTTCAGTATGCCCCTTTGTCCTACTTTGGTTGTATTAGTTATCAACATACAATGTGAAGCCAGTCTCCACCAGCTCTACGTTAGAGGCATCTTTCAGTCCCGAGGGAATGTTTGTTGCATCAGGTATATTTCATCTGCGTCAATATTTTTTTTTTTCTGGGGACACTTACTTGAATCTTTTTAGTTGATTTTTAAGTTTCAATGCCTTAAAATATTCTTGTCAAACTTTCTGACTTACAAAAGTAATCCTTGTAAAAAAAATTACCTATTGAATTGCTAGTAAATTTTTTTGTTAGATATGCTAGTAAAGGACTGATTCTTCTTCTCTCTCTGTCCCTCTGTTATTTATTTCTTTTATTTTACTTTAGGGGCCAGGGCTTTGGATTGGAACTGCTAGGTTTTTGGGGCTTTTTGTGCACAATCATTCTGTTATGTAAATCGTTTATAGGCTGGAAATGAAAAGTACCTTAGAGACTGTCTCCATAAAATCCTTGCCATGATATTACTATTCAATGATACCATTTCAACCAATAAAAATTGGCATGTTGCTTTTTGTCAAACTCAAAATTACTTTGGTTCTACAGAATATTACCTGTTTTGACTACAAATAACTTTCTTGGCTTCTGATTCTTGACAGGCTCAGGTGATGGTCGAGTCCATGCTTGGAGTGTAAGGAGTGGGAAAGAAGTACGATAAGTCACTTTCTTTTATCTCATTCATTTTTGAACAATCCACTCCCACTCTTTATCTTCCTTTGTCCATCATCATAGTTCCTATTTCCTTGTTAACCGATACATAGTGTTCCCTACGTTCTTAACAGCGTATTTGGTTAAATAATCTTTGGTGGAATATGCTAGTACTCAGTAACATCAAAATGGACAATTCAGGCTCAGTTTTGTTAAGGGCCCAATGTGCGGTAAAGTACAAAGGGTCTTGGAGCCTGAGATGCAAAGCGTGCAGTCAGGTGCATGCTTGATGCCTTGATGGATACAAGGTTCATATTGACATTGGAAAAAAAAAAGAATAGGTTTCTTGTTGAATAATAATTTATAAACTAAATGCTAATCACATATTGTCTAAAAGACGTAGAATTCCACATATGCTTACTAAACATGTAGCAAATCAACTTACCTACCTATAAATTTTAGCAAAGCACATACTGTGGCCATCATATTTCAGTGACTGCTGTTTGGGCAAATCAGAAACAAAAGCCAAATTTTGTTTTATGTAGAAGTAAGAATTTTGGACATGTATATAATAAAGGACAACAAATTATTACTAAATTTCATGAACTTTTTTATATAAAAAAAACACGGAAAATGCAATATATAAGAGTTTTAAGTCAAGTATTTGAAATCTAAACCAAAGTATCAACCCTTAACCATTTATAGGTCCTAATAGAGAAGTAATAAATAGGTTTTGCTTTTTATGTGAAATTTTTCGTAGTAGCAGCTGGAATAGCATAGTTCCAAATTTCCCTTTTTGAAAAAGGTTTTAATAAATAGGATCCTTTGAAGAATATTTACTTTTTAAAATGATCTGGAACATGGACTCACAAATTAGTTAGATCAGCAGGAAAAAAGAATATGTAAAGAAAAACGCAGGTGTGCCTAAGCCCAAGGCTGCTCCAGAGTGAGCCTTTCCTGCATGTAGTTGAGGCAGAAATACTGAGCATGTGTGCACCTCAGCCCTAGGCATGCTAACACATTAGCCTTGGAGGATGGATGAAAAAACTCAAGAAGTTCCTTTTTACTTTGTCATGGTTATGACTTGGCACTGATATTTTATTACCTAAGATTAAATCCTGATCCTTTTCTTAAGACAAGATTGCTATTATGCCCTCACATCTTGTATATTGGTCGATAACATATTTTCCTTATTTATTGGTACTCGGTATAACCAATTTGAATATAACACACATTGTAGTAGGTTTAATATTTGAAAATTTCATATCCAAGAATGTACAGATACAAAATAATAATGCTGAAAATATTGGACATGGTGATGGCCATAAAGAATTAAGTATATTTCCAGTGATTATTGGACATTGTGATGACCATAGGTTTTAGTGATTATTTTGAATGTTAACAAGAAATTTCTGAAAATGCCTTGTGGTTTGAAGGATTGGTTTTCTTGTAGTAGAAGCAGACAAATAATTTCTAAAATCTAGTTGTCATCTAGTAACTAGCTATGCAGTTGTTTAGCTGTGGAAAATTGAGAAGTAACTGACTCTAAGTTTGGAACATCATTGACATTGTTTTACTAATTGAATAAGACTTGCTAATTTTGAGTTGAACACCTGTGCCAAATATGTCTCGACCCCTTCCATTGAAACTGATATGAATTCCTGTAATTCCAGCTTGCCTTGCAGGCAAACAAAGAAGTATATCAACTTGATATTCTGTATGAGAAACATCCTATGCCTATAGTATAACTTGCATTGTTTTTCTTTCTTCTTGTTCTTGTTGTTCTTCTTTTATTTTTCCCCTTCTTAGTTCTCCCTTAGTATTTGTGATCACTTGTTAGTGGATGCAGTAACACGTTATGTTTTCTATGCTCTCCAGGTAGCGAGTTGGATGACTTATGAAACTGAGCCTCATGTAATAAAATGGGCCCCTGGAAGTCTTATGTTTGCAACTGGTTCTTCTGAGCTATCATTTTGGATTCCAGACTTGTCTAAATTGGCAGCTTATGTTGGAAGGAAGTAGAATTTCCTCAATGCTCTTAAAATTTGAAACGTATGGACAAAATTTCCTCAATGCTCTTAAATAGAGAACTTATGGACAGAATTCAGGAATATTCTTTGTATATATGTTTTTTATTTTCTTATTCTTCCTCGGGTCTCTTTAAATTAGAGATATTTTCCCCTAACAGAGGAAGGCAACTATGCTTCATAAAGAAGTTATCTATTAATCTAAGGATCTGTAAGACAAGATTGTTCACTTGATCATAAAACATTGGTATGAAGCTAGTGCAATATCGTGTTGAGACAACACGACTTCCATTCACATGGTTCTATATGATTGTTAATTTTGAGGAAGGCCATTTAGAAGAGCTTTAATCTGTGTATTTTCTTATAGATAAATATCATATACTAATGCTGCAACTTTTGATCAGCATCCATTCTCCGGGTATATCCATAAGCATCGAAGATTCAAACTGGGAATGATGTTTCAGTTGGCCAAAATGTAAGTTTCTCGCTCCTGAAGCTCAAATTATGTGTGCCTTTTGTTGTTTTCACTGGACATCCTGCATTTGACACTGTGTCATGGTCTGGTTGCATAAATTTTGATTTTCTTTTTATTATACATTTATGACAATAATGTAGAGCATAATGCACTGAGCAAGTCCACATTTTTAGCCATGGAAGGGTGTTTGGAAATACTTGCAGTTACCTCTGTATTGTCTGTAGCCAGCACCATTTGCTGCTCTTTAGGATTATGCCATATCACAGACAGCTTGATGGTTCATTTATCATACACTGAAAATCCTTTTCTCGATCACCTAAATTTAATCACGTTTTTTTCTCCCTAATATTTTCGTGAAACTAATTTGTATCTTTTTCCATTTACAAATTTTAATCAATTTTACTGTTGTAAGAGAAAAGGAAGAAAAAGTAAAGCAGAGTTTTCAGTGTGGAGCATTAGGAGTATAGGGGCGTTTGTCATATCTTGGGCCCGCGTGAACTTTCGGCCTAACAATCGGATTGTGACTGGGCCGGATCACATGGGCCCAGAATAAAGCCCCCAGATGTTTGCGGCAGTGTTACTTAAATAACGGAATTGCATGTTTGTGGCAGTGTTACTTAAATCACGGAATGCTACGATTCGCTGTACGGATACGGGTACGACACTTTTTTTAAATTTGCGATTTATAGTAATGCTATATGAGGTATATTAAATTTTACTATTTTGTAATTTAAAAATCTATTAAAGAGGATAATTGTTTAGTATATTAATTATTTTACTATGTATGCTAAGTTATTAACTTCTATAATTAAAAATATAATATTTAAAGATAATTAATTGGAATTTTGACTCTAGATATCCTATAACAACCGATTCGCTGTATTCACTAATTTTAGTATTTCAAAACACTTTTTTATCGGGTTTGGGTATAATCACGGTATGGGGCCAAATCATTAAATTAAGGTTGTGTTCGGTAATGATTTTTTGAGTAGCTTTTAGAGTTTTGATTAGTCAAAACGTTGAAAGCTGTTTAAAAGGTTCGATAATATAACGTTTGAACTAATTTTTAGAGATTATGGTAACTTTTTATGAAAAATTAATTTATGTAACGTTTGATTTTTAGCGTTTCATAAAACGCTATTCAAACGGTCAATAACTAAATACCACTAAAATAATTAATAACTATCAAAATAACTAATTTTACTGAACAGACTCTAGGTAACACTGTTTTGTGGTGGCTAACTTATAAGAAATTATAGATATTTTTGTGTTTTTTTTTGGTGGGTTAGGATAAAACTTAAATTTTTTTCCCAATAATTTTAAACGCGCAAGCTGCTTATAAATGGAAAAATTGAGAGGCATGGAAATTGAAGCTTCCAATTATAGGGGGGAGACATGACATCTCATTGAGGATGTACATGCTATTAAGTGTTAACATAAATAGCCAAATACATAAATTCAAAATGAATTGTGTTATTTTTTATCTTGTGGAACTTTGAGAGAGTTTTATTGTATTCCTAAAGTTGTGAATTCTGGTAACATCGTATGTTTTATCATGCTAACAACAATAATTTTTTCTAGTGTATGGATAACACAAATTTTGAAATAATAGTTTTTTACAATTTTCAATCATCTAATAATTATTTCATTGATTTAATTTTGCAAATTGAAATATTAAATTAAAAAATTTATAAATTAATGTGTTTAATAATTGTAATTTTAAAAGTTGAGATTGTTTAATAAGCCAAAGTAAATTAAGGGAGTTACATGTGGTTATTGAAATTGTTTTCAAAAAAAATAAAATAAAATAGACGAAAAAATATATATACGTTTCGTAAGAATAGTAATAGTGTAAGTATTATATTTAATATTTTTTTTTCTTTAACTGTTTTGGTTAGTCATTTTTCTCTTTTCCTTTTTTAAATTTTATCTTAATTTTTATTTATTTATTTCTTTCTTTTAATTAGCTGGTATAATTAATTTTTTTTAAAAAACAATAAAATGATAATTTTAAAAAAATATATTATATATATAATATAAAAATATATATAAAGAATTTTTATTTTGAATATTTTGGACTATCTTCTTTTTATTGTTTTAGCAAGCTAACCTTTTATGCTAAGATCTAAAAATGCAAAATTAATACCTCTCGATGTTGAGATTGAAAGTATAGCTCGCGCTCTAAAGAGGGAAAATTCGAGATATCAAAAGAGAATACGGAGTTCGATAACCGGAGGCGAGGAAGTTCGAAACTAGCGTGAGAAAGCAATGAAGTGGCAGACTTGCCAGAAATTCCTATTCAGGATCGGACTGAAGACAAAATTCCAAACAGAGATCGATAGTTGGACGTGATGGCCGAAGAAAGAACTTTGTAGGAATTAAATATTTCAAATCCAGATGGAGCACAATCAGCTATAGTAAGACCACCTATAGCCACAATTAATTTTGAAATTAAGCCATTCTTAATTTTTATGGTACAATAGTCGCAATTTGTCAGGCTAATAGATGAAGATCCTAATGTTCACATTGCAACATTTTTGGAAATTTATGACACTGAAAATAAATAGTGCATCAGACGAAGCAATTCGATTAAGGCTATTTCCATTTTCACTGCGAGATAGAGCAAAACTTTGGTTACATTCTATGCCTGCAGGATCATTCACCATTTGAGATGAATTGAGTCGAGCCTTTCTGCAAAAATATTTCCCACCTTGCAAAACTACAAGGCTAAGGAAGGAAATATCCAATTTTCAAATGAAGGAAGATGAAACTCTGTATGAAGCTTGGGAAAGATTCAAAGATCTTTAATGAAAATGCCCACACCATGGATTTGAAAAGTCAACTTTGGTTCAAGAATTCTATGATGGAGCTGCACTGACCACACGAAGTGCCTTAGATGCCGCAGCAGCTGTATCATTTTTGAAAAAGCAAATTTCAAAAGCTTATAGCTTGTTGGAAGAAATGATAGCTAGCAGCTATAGATGGAATACGATCCCCATAACCCACACCATGTTGGTCAGGTCTCATTCAACTTAGATTTTTTCAAAATATGGACCACAGTGGTTCCATTCAACCAAACACTTGGCACACCGGTGGACGCGAGTCG
Source organism: Jatropha multifida (assembly GCA_948099535.1). Lineage (NCBI taxonomy): Eukaryota > Viridiplantae > Streptophyta > Magnoliopsida > Malpighiales > Euphorbiaceae > Jatropha > Jatropha multifida. The sequence continues at coordinate 15,131 of CANUEX010007714.1, forward strand.
TAGCCCACCAATTGGATACAACGAAAGAGAGGTGTGGATCTATTTAATAGGAGACATGGAACCATTCAAAGCATATGTCTCCACCACAAATTGAATTCGTAATAGGGCCTTAAGGATCCTACAGGTTCCTTTCCAAAATCATCTTGGGGCAAGGTTCAGACACCGGAAGAATAACAAAGGAAGAGCTTTTTCTCTTTTGGGCAGCGCAAAATGGCTATAAGGTTGATATTGCCTTTTACTTATGTGCCCACTTTGCTACCCTCCTTGATGAGAACCATGTTACAATAGTAGTTGGTGGCCTTATTACATACATTTTGAATCGCCTTGGCCTGGTGGGAATGAATTATGTAGAAAGAGCTCTTGGGAGGGGAGAGAATGAAGCGATAACTATGACCTCTCTAGTAATCATGAAGGTCATTGGTAAATTCGAGGTGTACTTCTTTCGGGATAAAAAGAGTAATGTCGAGGGGCACCCCATCGCAGTTGTGAACGACGACACCGACGGCGTCGACCCCAATGAAGAAGAGGAATGACATAGCCCTTTGGTTGCGACAGAACGTGATATAGAAGTAGATACTTTTGAATACTTCCATAACAGCCAATTTCCTGAAAGGACAAGCTATGAAGACCCTGAAGAAGATCCTGAAGAAAACATGGTTATGCCACCCCCAACGACGCAAACTGAGGCACTTCCAGTCCTACAACCTAGTGACCAGGAGGCGAGATTGGGGCATTTGGAGGAGGCAAAGATTGACCAAATCGAATCACTGATCTATCGCTTCTTCGATGTACAACCATCAACGTCCCACACCTTGCCTTTCCCTTGAGAGTTCCTCCGCCTTCTTCTCCAACCCATTCCTTTTTGCCGCAACTATAGAAGTTTGTTTGTGACCACTCACACCCTTGCTACTCAGCTGCTCTGTGCACATTTTGCTTACTGTTGTCTATGAATGCTCTTTCATGCATATTTTGTTGTCCGTTATCACTATACTAACTTTTGTTTTTGTTCCTTGTCATAATGATCGAAAGCGAGCTCTATATGTTGGAACATATATATATATGTACAAACCTTCCAGTTTGAATACCATGTGTGGCAACTATTATGTTTAAGATTTTGTTGGCTGAGTTATGCAGACTTCTCGCCATAAATGACGATGCCAGTAATCATTTCCTACCTCATTCCGTCTCAATACAAATTCAGCGAACCCAAATGACCACCCGAATGACCATTCCAATGTTCACTTCAATTCTGCAAACCCCTTGCGGGACCATTTTGTCAAATATCTGTGGGCCAAGATCTCCAATTTACTTACATTATATTACCCTTGTAGCCTAGAACCTCATTTAACTACCAGACCCAATTACATTACCCAAAACTTAATTTTTATCACCGGCCCATAACCCAATCCTACACCACCATCCATAATTTCTTTGTTTCATAAACATGTAAACAAATGTCCATTCAAAAAGCACAAACCGCTTCAACTTCCCACTCCACGCACAACGCAAACAAACCCTCCTCTCCTTCCTCCATTTTCGACTTGGCCATGGTGAGGATGAAGCGCCCTGCTGAACCCATAGATGACACGCCACACTCAACCCGTTCCAGGCGACACAACCGGCCACTGCCTCCCCATTCGTCGGAACACAGTGTCGCGGCCTCCACTTGCCTTGTTGCGTCGCCCCCTTCACCACCTGTGGATATACACCTCACCGGCGCCTGACAAATCGAGCGTTACAAATAACTCAAACACCGCACTTTTATTTCTACCAGGTACCTTAACTTTGATGCTCTAAACTCTCACAATTTTACGGCCCCCTTGATGTCATTATTCGATCAATTGGGTTGGACCAACTTTGCAACTTAGAAGCTCCCCTCCTTTCGTCAGTTAACCATGGAGTTTTTATGCACCATTAAAGTCAAAACCATAGGTAACGAAGAAAGAGTCAGATTCTGGTTAATGGGTAGCTATTGTGAATTGTCTTGGCCTGAATTTAATAATTTTTTGGGTTTTCCTCATGACGAAGACGACGTTTGGGCCTTGTCTTCCAACTTTAATTTTGAACAAGCGTGGCAAACGCTATCTTATCAAGCTGAAGGATTTTTTGCTGCTCAAGCCAAATCTTCCGACCTAACCGATATACTAGATTTTCCATAGGTTTCTTAGGTACACTATTTTTGCTAGAGGGAAAAGCCATATTCATGTTACACGCCCTGAACTATATTTACTACACTACCTCTCAATGAGAACAAAAATCTTTCGTGCCACTTGGATTTTGGATCACATGTTGCTTATTGCATTTCGTCAAAAGAGTGATATTGCATTCGGTGGTCTCATTACTGCCATTGCAATTCGTTTTGGCCTCATGGACATAGCACACCCTCCTTACGCTCCCTTCCCCGATGTGACAGAGATTAACACCAACTCCTTGGTTCAAATGGGTATTATAGCACGAGGAAACGGGGTCTACATCCCGATCAATAAATATGGTGAATAGCTCGCGTTACCAGTAGATGGCTTTATCCTTCAAAGTGTTCCACTTTGGAATGACGATGAAAATCTCATCCAAGATCCAACCAGCTCTCCTTTGGATCCTAGGATCTTGGACCGCTTTGATCGTTTAGAGCGTGGACAACAGAGGATCCTTGAACTCCTTCAATAGCTTTTACCCCCAGACTCCCCTTTCGCATCATTTTGAGTCTCATTTGATTGATGATTTCTAGTCTATGTTTGTGTGCTGTCATTTTCATGTCTTTTCTTTTTTTTTCGGATATTGCATCCATTTTCTCATTTTCCTTATTGTCTCTGATTGGTTTGGACTTTTTACTTCTATTATTTTAGTGTTTTGATTTTGTGACCTTATTATGGATGTTGGAATACCTATTGACACTATTCATTTACTTCACTTGCTCTTCTGCACTTGTATTGTTTTGCACATTCTAATAGTCTTATAGGTACATGCTCAGCAATTAAGTGTGGGAGACGCCCTCTTTATGGTGATATTCTTCTCACCCTCACTCTTTCTTTTCATTAATATTGAGGACAATGTTCGGTTTAAGTGTGGGAGGGCAACAATCAATTCTTTTTTATGAAATGATCTCTAGAAAGAGCATTCCATAGGTCATTTGGGTTTGCATTTGCTGTGCTAATATTTTGTAACATCCATAAAATCTCACTCATGTTTCAAAATAAAGGTTTTCATGCATCTTTGCTAGTGAATTTAATGATACATATAATTTTTTTTTGTACAAATTAATTTTCAAAAGCAGTTCAATTTCACTTTTAATGTTGAATTTCTTGGTTTCCTTTAATAATGAGATTTGACTAATTTTCAGGACTCAATTTCTCAATTAAGTGAAAGATTTTTCTTTTGGTAATTGAATCTTACAACTTGGATTTGTAATTATCTTCGTGATTATAGGATTAGATGCAAATTAGGTAGAATAAAGATATGTCTAAAGAGATTTATGTGCAGACGATGTTAGAAAACAAATCCTAGAACATTCTTTCTAAAACTTTTGAAGCGAAATTTAAAGATTGCACACTTTTGGGAACATGATCCAGACATTTTTTTGGATTAACCACACTATTTTCACCATACCTTACCTTTTAAGAATTCAACCCTTGCTAACCCTTAAAATGTCCAGTTTTCTTTCTTTTAAACCCCCATTTAAAACCAAGACTAAAAAGCCTTTTAACTATCCACCTGAAGAAAATTAATCCTTTAAGTTTAAGTAGAGGTTTCAGGAAATTGAACACTACATTATTAGAGCACTTTTCTCTCTAGAAAGCCTACACATAGTCCATTGGAAGAAAAAAAAAATTTTTAATAGAGAAGAATTGAAACTATAAGAATCCATTTGTTAAAAACATTATAAAAGGTGTACCAGTGATATAAACAAGTGGCATGCTAAATTTCAGGTTGAAAAAGAAAAAAAAATATATATATATAAAATAAGAATTTTACACATGTTAAGTGTAGAATTGTAATAAGAGGAGAAAAGAAAAGAAGAAAGAAAGGAAACAAGAAGAAACTTATTGGTACCCATTAAAAAAGCTCTCCAAATGGCAAAAGTTAAAATTTCTCTAACCTCATATATGTTAGGATCAAAAGGATATTTTCTCAATTTGAGCCTTTTATAGACTTGTTTTTCATTTAAACCATATTTATCCCTTTTACCCCGATATAGCCATGAAAAAACCTGTTGATTTCTTAAAGTTGTGCATTCTTCATTAGTGGAGAAAGAATTGGAAAGTTTGCATATGGGATTTGTAAGATCTTATATGATAAAATACATTAATTTGTCTATATGTCTAATGCACATTTCGTCTCTTAAAACATATCTGAGTTTGCCTATTTTCATCTGAATCTATATGATTGAAGTAATAGCAAAGACTTGTTAAGAGGAATATGATCCTATCTGAATGATTAATTGCTTATTTGAGGAAGGAGCCACAGGATTTATTAAGTCCCATGAAATAGTATTCCCTGAAATTTGTACATAAAGGTAAATCGAGCTGAATTTTGTTCATTGCATGAAAATATTTTCCATTGCTTGAGGACAAGCAACAGTCTAAGTGTGGGAGATTTTGATAAGTCACAAAAATGCATATGATTTTATATATATTTTATTATTTCAGTTACGTTTTGAACTACCTTTATTAATAAATTAGTCTCATTATTGGTAGATTTCTCTATTTTTGATCTTTACCACGAGTTGAACTAATTCCTATTATTTTAGGTAAAAAAGTTAAAGGAAATAAACATTGTTTGATAATTCCACATTAATTTAGTTTATATTCCTAGAGTGACCTCAAGAATGATCACTCAATGTGTCACTTGAAATTCTTGAAATGACCTTAAAAACGATCATTCGATATGCCATATGAAATTTTTACTCTCGAAATGACATTTGGGATGATCATTCAACATGTCATTTGGAATTGAAAAATCAGCTTTCTGCATGGCTAACAATGTCGTTGCACAGCTATAACTAAGTCCTTTATTGCAGGAACTTTGGTCCACTTGGTTAGGTGCACATCTTATTCTTTGGCAATGACTTGAGTGGTAACAAAAAAAGGTGGTAATTTGAAAAGAAAGGAAACAAACAAAAGCAAGCAACAAGTTGCTAAAAAGCCACCAATGGATGACATTGATGGAACACTTTCCTAACAAATCAGCAACCACTTGCTACTTACTTCTTCTCTCAACAACAAACAGGCTCTCTCTCTCTCTCTCTCTCGATGTCTTTCTTTCTTCTCTCACAACAACAATTCCAATAACCACTTGTGGCTCCCTCTTTAAAAAAAAAAACACAGGCTCTCTCTTTCTCTTTGACTTTAACGGTGCAAAAAACTCCATGGTTAACTGCCAAAAGGAGGGGAGCTTCTGAGTTGCAAAGTTGGTCCAACCTAATTGATCAAATAATGACATCAAGGAGGCCGTAAAATTGTGAGATTTTAGAGCATCAAAGTCGAGGTACCTAGTAGAAATAAAAGTGCAGTGTTTGAGTTATTTGTAGCGATCGCTTTATCGGGTGCCGGTGAGGTGTATATCCGCAGGCGGTGAAGGGGTCGGCGCGGCAGCGCAAGTGGAGGCTGCGACACTGTGTTTCGACGAATGGGGAGGCAGTGGCCGGTCGTGTCGCTTTGAATGGGTTGAGTGTGGCGTGTCATCTGTGGGTTCGGCAGGGCACTTCATCCTCACCATGGCTGGGTCGGAAATGGAGGAAGGAGAGGAGGGTTTGTTTGCGTTTTGCGTGGAGTGGGAAGTTGAAGCGGTTTGTGCTTTTTGAATGGAGATTTGTTTACATGTTTATGAAACAAAGAAATTATGGATGGTGGTGTAGGATTAGGTTATGGGCCGGTGATAAAAATTAAGTTTTGGGTAATGTAATTGGGCCTGTAGTTAAATGAGGTTCTAGGCTACAAGGATAATATAATGTAAGTAAATTGGAGATCTTGGCCCATAGATATTTGTCAAAATGGTCCCGCAAGGGGTTGCGTTGGCTACTGTAGAATTGAAGTGAACATTGGAACAGTCATTCGGGTGGTCATTTGGGTTCGCTGAATTTGTATTGGGACGGAATGAGGTAGGAAATGATCACTGGCATCATCATTTGTGGCGAGAAGTCTGTAGAACTCAACCAACAAAATCTTAAACGTAATAGCTGCCACGCATGGTATTCAAACTGGAAGGTTTGTACATATATATATGTTCCAACATATAGAGCTCGCTTTCGATCATTATGACAAGGAACAAAAACAAAAGTTAGTATAGTGATAACAAATAACAAAATATGCATGAAAGAGCATTCATAGACAACAGTAAGCAAAATGTGCATGGAGCAGCTAAGTAGCAGGGGTGTGAGTGGTCACAAACAAAGTTCTATATTTGCGGCAAAAAGGAATAGGTTGGAGAAGAAAGTGGAGGAACTCTCAAGGGAAAGGCAAGGTGTGGGACGTTGATGGCTATACATCGAAGAAGCGATGGATCAATGATTCGATTTGGTCAATCTTTGTCTCCAAACATCCTAATCTCTCCTCCTGGTCACCAGGTTGTAGGACTGGAAGCGCCTCAGTTTGCGTTGTTGGGGGTGGCATAACCATGTTTTCTTCAGGAACCTCCTCAGGAGCAAAAGCAAATGGGACATCTTTGTTTGATCGTGCAAATGAATGCGTGTTCTGCAAGTGCACGGGTCGTAGAAAAAATATATAGAAAAAGGTTGTCGAATGCACAGGGATTGGGGAATAGATTACTAATTTTTATGTTTAACAATTACTAGGACGACCGTAGTTAATATTTCGGCAATCGATAAATAACTACAATAAAATCTAAATAAACACAAATTATAACGAGTGATTTACGCTAATAATTTTTCTTTAGGTTTAAATAATCAAATATTAAGATAATCTAGCTATGTGATATTTCTTAGCTTAATGTGTACCACGAATGGTTGATTTAATGGTTTATACTTGTTCCTGAAGGAGGGTTAACCTAAAATACCCAAGTTCCTCTTCCAAGCATAAATGGACGTGTTAGAATCAAAATGGTACCTACTTTCATGGTACTACGTTGATTGAAACCCAATAAGGTAGGGCTAACCCTTTGGTCCTCGAAGGAATCCAACCTATCCCTAGGTCTGTTTTTATAAGTTTAATATGTGCGGTCCGACTAACAAGTCAATCTTCCAATCATACAAGTTGGTCTAAAATCATGCAAATATGGGATCCAACATATTCACAGGCATTAAGATTAAAAATATTAAATCAGGAACCCTTAGGCATAAATAAAAATAAATCAAACCATTTTTGGACACATTAATTTAATAAATAGTTCCCATAACTAGATTTAGAGTTTTAGCCTAGCTTAACATCCATGATAAAATTCCAATAAAAATAGAGAAACAAAGGCATTGAATAATAATTAAGCTTGGGGTTATTTACTATTTTGCAGTTGAAGCTTTAATCCAAGTCTTGATATTCAACTTTTGTATCCCTTCTCTTTATTGGCTTTACAAGATCACTTCTTCTCCTTGACAAATGCTCCCTGCCTCTTCAACTCGTTGGTCTATGGTGATGATGTTGCTTTCGAGTTGTGCGGGTGTGAGTGTAGGAAGGGAAAATGAGGTTGTGTTGTTGTTGAGGCTGCGGGTGGAGAAGAAACGAAAGTGAAAAATAGTTGTTGTTGATTGGTGATTGAGAAATTGAGTTGGGAAGAGAAGGAGAGTCTGTGTTTTTTTTTTTAAAGAGAGGGAGCCACAAGTCGTTATTGGAATTGTTGTTGTGAGAGAAGAAAGAAAGATGCCGAGAGAGAGAGAGAGAGCCCGTTTGTTGTTGAGAGAAGAAGTAACTAGCAAGTGGTTACTGATTTGTTAGGAAATTGTCCCATCAATGTCATCCATTGGTGGCTTTTTAGCAACTTGTTGCTTGCTTTTGTTTATTTCCTTTCTTTTCAAATTGTCACCTTTTTTTGTTACCACTCATGTCATTGCCAAAAAATAAGATGTGCACCTAACCAAGTGGGCCAAAGTTGCTGTAATGAAGGACTTAGTTATAGCTGTGGAACGACATTGTTAGCCATGCAGAAAGCTGATTTTTCAGTTCCAAATGACATGTTGAATGATCATCCCAAATTTCATTTCAAGAGTGAAAATTTCAAATAACATATCGAATTATCATTTTTAATATCATTTCAAGGATTTCAAGTGACACATTGAGTGATCATTCTTGAGGTCACTCTAGAAATATAAACTAAATTAATGTGGAATTATCAAACAAAATTTATTTCCTTTAACTTTTTTACCTAAAATAATAGAAATTAGTTAAGCTCGTGGTAAAGAACAAAAATAGAAAAATGTACTAATAATGAGACTAATTTATTAATAAAGGTAGTTCAAAACATAACTGAAATAATAAAATATATATAAAACCATATGCATTTTTGTGACTTATTAATTGTGTTATTTTTTATCTTGTGGAACTTTGAGAGAGTTTTATTGTACTCCTAAAGTTGTGAATTTTGGTAACATTTTATGTTTTATCACGCTAACAACAATAGTTTTTCCTAGCGTATGGATAACACAAATTTGAAATAATAGCTTTTTACAATTTTCAATCATCTAATAATTATTTCATTGATTTAATTTTGCAAATTAAAATATTCAATTAAAAAATTTATAAATTAATGTGTTTAATAGTTGTAATTTTAAAAGTTGAGATTGTTTAATGAGCCAAAGTAAATTAAGGGAGTTACAAGTGGTTATTGGAAATGTTTTCAAAAAAAAAAACAATTATAGGGGAGAAAAAGAGGTAGTTTTTCGTCGAGAAAAATTATAGGGACCAAAACAGTAATTTAGCATATTCTAGGTCTTCTGGATGATTTGGTTCAATTTCGGTTCGATTTAATTCAAATCAAGAGTTCTAATTGATTTCTTCTCGATTTAAGTGGTTTTTACTCCGTTTTCAGTTTCGTTTAACATAAAAATATTTTTGTTCTTAAATTTTCACTGGCTAAAATTTACCATTTAAATTTAAATAAAAAAATTTTTGAAAATAAATTATTGGGTATTTCATTATACTACGTGGAACGAGCTAGATTACATGTATAGATGTCAGCTTTTTTTTTCCCTACAATTTTAAAAAGACATTACACTTTACAATGTCAGAATAAGGGTCAATTTGATATGCAACATGCAATTTACTCAAAAATTAATTTTTTATAAATTATTTACATTTATATAAAAAATATGAACAATTCAATTTTTATAAAAAAATAAATTATTTGATATAAATCAAATATAATTAAAAAAATCAATAAAATATTTTATCTAAAATCAAATATGGTTAAAAATATAATCAATAAAAAATACAATACATATTTTTCTAATTCTATATTTCTTTTTCAAACCAAATATTTTTTAAATTATTTTTAAATCAAATCAAGTAAATTTTTATAATTTTATATTTTTAAATAATTTTATTTTCTAAATTTTAAATTTCAAACTATTTTTTACTGGTTAAAAATTATAAAAAAAGTTTTTCTTTGGTCTTTTGTTGCAAATTATTTCTTTAGCATATTATAACTCTGCATCCATTGACTTAAAAGCTTCATAGTAAATAAATGAATAAATCATTAAAAATACTCTAAAATTTGAGTTTTGTTATAATTGCACTATATTTTTAAATTAATTTCAAATACACTTCAATTTGTAATTTTTGTAATAATTGAATCATCTCTCATTTAAAAATGATTAAAATAATATTATACGTGGGTCACCGTCTGTTGTTGTTGAAATGACCCATTAATTTATTTTTCAAAGAATTTTCATTTAAAATTTAATTATAAATTTTCACCAATGAGAATTAGCGAAAAATAAAATTTTATGCCGCAAACCGAACCCGAAAACCAAATGTAAACTAGGCTAAATTGTTGGGTTAGATCAAATCGATTCAAGTCGAACTGAAACTAATTAGATAAAAGCTAAAGTGGAACCAAATCGCTCAAAAACCCCATCTCTCCTCTCTCTTTCACGCGACACCTTCCTTCCCGATCGCAGGACGCGATCTCGTCTCCTAACAACATCCGGCCACTGTCTGATGAAAGCAATGCGGCGAGGGCCTCTCTCTGGTGACGTTCGACCTGCTTCCAACCTCACCTCGCGCCGACAGCACTTCAACGACATAGAAGCTTTCTGTGTGGCGACGGTACTGCCTCTCATGGCAACTCCGATTCTGTAGCTTTCCGGCAAGCTCTAATGGCTAGGTAAGCTCGAAATCCTCCCCTTTCTGCCATAGATCAATTCTGTTGCACTAAAATGCAAAGATTATCAAAGATTGAAAAATTTAGAAGTTAGGTTTTGTTTTGTATGAAATTGGGTATAATGATAAAATTAGACATTGAATGACAAAATTAATTTGGGAAATGAAGAATTCATGAAAATCTAAACGTTTTGATGAGTTGATTTTGAATTTCTGGCGATGACGATTTTTCGACCACCGTCTGTGGCGGTGCCGGCGAGACACTTGAGAGGCAGAATCCTCTCTTCGACGCGGTAAACGCAACCGTGTAATTAGAATTTGCAACCGGAGGCTAGTGCTTATTTTATACATTAATTTAAATAATTTTTGAAGTTAAAATAAATATAATTTTTATTGAGAAGTATGGTTTTATTTAAATGTAATTGTGAAATTTGATA